>SZWC01005774.1:100102-127099 GCA_023375785.1 Penium margaritaceum | reverse complement strand
TCTCTCTCTCTCTCTCTCTCTCTCTCTCTCTCTCCCTCTCTCTCTCTCTCTCTCTCTCTCTCTCTCTCTCTCTCTCTCTCTCTCTCTCTCTCTCTCTCTCTCTCTCTCTCTCTCTCTCTCTCTCTCTCTCTCTCCCTCTCTCTCTCTCTCTTCCCCCTTACTGTCTCCCACTGACTCACTCTAATGTCCTCTGTTAACTTGTCCATATGTTACACACGATCAAATCCTTTATCCTGTGATATTTTTCCCTTTTCATACTTTAATCTTCTTTTTTTTCTCCTAACAACATGAGAAATTTGTTGAGACTGAAGCTTGACGTAAACTAGGCTTAGTTGTGATACATTTGTATTGAACTTCATATGTTTCCTTTATCAAGCCAGTCCATCAAAGATCGTATGCCTCTTGTTCGGGAAGACATCGTAACACGTTATGTGCTTGATCTATGCAATCAATTGGCACACGATAAGCCGTGGTGCTGTGTTATGTAGCCTTGCGTTGTAAGGTGAGTGCAATCAATAGCCCACACTGTCAAATGGTGGTTGTCATCCGTCAATCTCTGCAGATAGAAAGTGATCAAAATTCTGCAACGATAGCGAAGTCGAAATGAATTCGAACCCCAAGTTGAATGTTGAGGTTGTCCTATTGGTAGGACCCCCAAGTGCAAGGATTAGTGTGTATGAGTGATTGTATTATATTTGTGTGACATAGTGCACCTATCACACACGAATTGTGTAAGTCTTTTGGGTTGTCATCTGAAACAGTTTGCAATGTTAACTTGCGACCTCGTTACAAGGTTCAAGAAGAATTCAGCAACATATATGGTTGGTAAAGACCAAAACATGTTGTGTGTGGGAGCGAGCTGTAGACTCTAGCAAGGCAAACATTCTTCCTAATATAGGATCCATTTTTTGCTTTTGAACAAGAATTTTCTTTTTTTGTGTATGAATAGCATAAGCTGACATGATCAAAAGAAGATCTAAACTCGTGGGTTCTTCAATAAGGTTTTGCGTATCATCGTAGGTGGGACTCCTACAGAATTTAACCTGCCTGGAATTCTCAGCATCAATGTTCTGTTTACCTGTAAAAATATCGGTTGAGACAAGATATCGATGGTTGATGTATCTGAAAGAATTTGCGTCAAGAAAGTGAGCTGTCATGTAACCAAAGGCTCAGTTCAGACAGAAGAATGTCTTTTGAATCAGATGACCCCCCTCAGTTTGAATTCCTCATAAGATTTCTCATACAAGGAGCATTGTATTATTTCATGTGTCTATTTCTGAAGCAACATCTGACTTTTGGATTTCACACTTCATACCCTTAATATCCTGTAAATGGAAAATGAGATACTTCAGTTTTTCCATGTATTCCAACCGCAAACATTCAAGGTATCAAGAAGAGTAAAAAAATTATCTTTATCTCTCTGGTTTTTTTCCTTTGCAAAGGCTTACACGTTCTCAATGTGTAATCCGCCACCAACCCATTTGCACATCTGTACCTTCCAATGTTTGATTGGACTGATCATGACCTTTACTTCATCGGGGTTTGCATCCTATGATCATCATTTCTAATTGTAAAACAATGGTTTACATGATCATACATCTTGTGAGAAATCCATTCCCATGAAAAGAAACCGCACAGTGAGTGAATGATAAGTGTATGTTTCCACTCTTTTTTAGTGCAATCGCCACATGCATCATGTCCTTACACTGAGGGGTCTCTCAATACCACGTTGCAAGGAAAAGAGCGATTAATCAGGCTTGCTATTGCAAGCCAAAAAAAAACATTAGGTAGTTTTCAGAGAAGACGGTGGTCGTTGGTGAGTAGACGGACGTCATGGTTGGACAATGCCCGAACAAATCAACCATGACAATCACTTCCGATAAAAAAAAAATTTACTTGACACGATCATCCAGTGGTGATGTGAACGCACATGGTATCATTGGATGAACCCAAAGCCATTGTAACCTAAACATTTTGTAGTGATTTTCTTAAACAACAATATCATGAAACATTCCAGACATTGTAACGTCCTAGTTGTGACAAACTAGAAACAATGTTGAGGAAAAAATAGAGAGAAACCTCTAAGAAGTTTGAAACATAGGCTAAAACTATATCAAAATATTTGAATTCAAGAATATTATCCACAACAAAATTAGCGGTCCCAAATCTCACTATCCTCAAAATTAGACAAGAACTCGCTTTTGTAAACACTTGAATTTTACTGTGATGTTTGTGTTAGGGTACACACGAGACAAAGTAACGCATTGACTGCACTCTCAGTGTAATTTCATAACGTGATTAAGCATGCTTGCCACATACAATAGACCCACACACTAAGGTCCTTTCTAATAAAAGAATATTTAGACCATATAGGGAAAACGTACACTCTTCTCATACATAATTGAAGGGGTACAGTGATTTGTGTAAAGAACTCCCTCTGAAGAGAGAACACTCATAGCACATTAAAAACAAAAAACAAAAAAAAAACAGGCATGTAAAAAAGGCTTCTATTGAACATACCTCGTTCTTGCATATGAGAATAACCTGACAAATCATGTTCCCACTCACAGTCTTTCCACTACGCTAAACCACATAAAATTCAGCCAAGCATAGACCAAGTTTCGCTTGCCAAAGTGCAGGTCACACCCAACCAACAATGCATCGTGCCTCTTGTGATGACAACTTGCCATGCCGCCTCTACCCACATGCAGAACACCTTTCCGGAAACGCAGGTCCTTTTGCATGTCATGAAGAGGTCCTTTGAGGTTTTGGGTGTGCATTGATGATTATACTTTCGATTTTGATGATAAGACTCAACAGGGTATGAAACCTATCCATGGACCTGCAGTTGGAGATATGAGGAAGCTCCTGAGTAACATACTATACTAACATACCTTACTAGTATCTAAAATGTGCTTTAATTAATTTTTTGACCCTTTTTTTGGATTTGTCTTAACTTCACACTGGTTATTTTGTCCATGTCCGCAGTTGAGTTTCTGGCCTATTCGTATGTTTTTTTTCGTTAATCACGTCATGTGTGTTCGAATCCGAAGAAAATGCAAGACTCGGTCATGTGCAATATCCTCGCTTGGACGGAGCTACATGAGCACCGCTCGACGCACCGACAGACTTCAAATTTCGAAGTTCAAACTTCGACACATGCAAGATTTTTGTGCAGGGGTGGAGTCGAGCCCAGACCTAGACGACTTTTTTTGTCCTCGTACAAAATGCAACCCTGGTGTTTTGTCTTTGTGTGAAATGCACCAACCCCCACAAGCCTTTGTCTTCATACTTTTATCATTTTGGCTCAACCTTTTAGATACTAGTACACTACATTGTACTAAAAACCAGAATCATTGCTAAGTCCTCCAGCAACAACCATGTCTGTGCAAGAATTGACCAGAGTCTCCTTTGAAACTGGAGGGGCATCCGGTGGATACTCTCTGGATTAAGACCCCGACTAACAACTCGGACTACAGATCCAGGGAAAACACCCCCCAGATGCCTCTCAATAAAATAACATTTACTCACTCTTTATCTCTGTTCACACCTAAACTCTGGAAGCCCCTATCTCCCTTGATACTTAGTGGAATTCAGTAATTAATTGTGCTCTAGATTCAACAATGCATCAAATTTCAAGATCTTTAATCCATTCTATGCCTGGAGTAGTCTAGAAACCTCTAAAAAAATATGAGTATTTCTTTGTGAGCCGTCTCATACACAAATCCGGCACAACACATGGACATGCGCAGGGGAAATTTTTCAACAATTTTCCCGTTGAACCCTCCATGTCCACTACTACTTGCATTTTCCATCTCATGTTCAGCTATGCCCTCTATCCCATTATAGCTGGTCATTCTGAGTCCGACGACGCTCATGTTGTGCCAATCTGCAGACTCCACTTTGGCCCAGAAGTCTGAGAGCATAACTGTTGTGCTTCAACATTGCTACACAACTTGTCCCTTCTCCACCATGTCCGATGTGCTGTGGTAATGCACATAAATTTGGCTTCATCCTCTTATTCTTCATCACATTATTCATCACCAAGATGGAGTCGGTATTTTCCTCTTGCATCACCTTTGGCTCACGTTGTGGCACACCAAACCCCCCACCAAACTATAGAGCTACGCTGAATGCAAGGGGCTTTCCAAATTCTTGTGTCTGGTCTGCTACACAGACGAAGACTACACCAGTGATATCGATGGGCAAAACTCCACCCCTGGCTACGTGTTCTTCCATGTGGGTGCAGCGGTCTTGTGGTGTAATAGAAAGCAGGAGTGTGTCACCACCTCCACAATGGAAGCAGAATGCATCGTGCTGGCCAAAGAAGTCACCAGCCACGCCTTCAACTTCTCCTCTGCACCATCCTTGGTGAACTTGATCTTGAAGAACCACTCGAGGCCAATGACTTTGGAATCTTCTGGCCGTTCAACCAGATCTCACATGACATTTTCCGTTATTGTTGCCATCTTCTGGAGGCAACCTACTAATCCTCCTCAGGCCGCCCAAGTAGCTCTTGCACAATCGTTGACTCTGTTGGTGCAGCCAGCATACAGTGTACCATGCCGATCCACCGGCCTGTGCCTACATCAAAACATTTCCATGCCTCTGATCCCTTGTATTGAGGAACCATTTCTTTTTGTAGGGAAGCCTCCTCAAACCGTTGTGATCCTTCTGAAATCATGCCCTCTAATGATATTTCCTGATTTTACAAAGGATCGACCAAATGAACTCTAGAGTATCTCGTCCTATCAGGTAAAACATCCACCAAATGGACGACGTGTCCGGGGGATTTTCCCCAAACAGACAGCGCGTCAGGGGAATTTTTCCTCAACATGTGGCACATACTATGGAAAACTGTGTGAATCGCCACCTTTTGTGACTTGTCTACTAGATCTCTCTGGTCGATATTCAGCTTCACGTTGTCATTGTCAAACTCCTTTATGTCAGTGACGGCATCTGTTATATTGCCACGCTCCAAAGATGCACCATTGACTTTGGCATCCGCTGGCTGCTTTGTGTGGTCAAGAAGCTAGAACCAATCCTCTCCTTAGGAGAATCTATGATGCCCACCTGTTTTATGATACTTCTGTACCTTTGCTACTTGTCAAACGCGATATCATGGCTATGGATTGTGTTTTTCTTGTGCAGGTTGTAGGGCTGATATGCCTTGTATGCACTCTTTTGGCCGAGGACGAGACATGGCTCCAGCCATAGTTCCATCTTGCTTTCATGCCATTGCGCCGCCTATACCACTGTTTACACCTTGCACCCTTACACCTTTATTTGCACTGAACTTGGCTTGCACCAGCTCCAAACCTCATAAAACATCTACCAGCTACCCTTCCTGTTCAGCACTGCTAATTAAATGAGGCTGATATGTAGCTTGCCACAGGCAATGCTTGCACCTATTGGGAACCCGCTTCTACAAGCATGGTTCGCACAATGTTCAGTAGCACAAGGTTTTTCCACTCTGTAATATCATTGAATTGTGGCAAGTACGGCATTGTGGATTCCCACTTGATGCCTTGGTAATTTAGCCGCCACTTTATCCCATGGACTCCTCGCAATTGTTAATGTTATAATCTTGCAGGCAATATTCCCCTCCACTCTTCTCGCGTACTCATTCAGCCTGACCACCATCTCACTTTTTCCTTCATGACATGCATGTTTTGGCTTCTTCTCTAGTCATTTATGAAGGTGAAAAAGTACCGAATGCTGTTCTTTGCGGGATTTTGAGAGGGCCCAGTACGTCAATGTGCATGACCTCCAACAGATCTTGCGCACGAGCTGCATTTGTGTTGAGCGGTTCACACCACGCCTTGCACAAAATACATCTTCTGACATGACTACTATACCATCGATGGTGAGGTCACGCACCTTGTTATGCTTTGCCATATCCTTCATGGTTATAGTGTAAAATGTCCAATCCATCCATGCTAAAACCTCATATCAACTCTCACTCTCTTGGTCATGTTAAGGACACGCTCTTGTGAGTCTGGTGCGTCTACTGTCAGACCGCTGGCGCTTTTCACCTCCAGCACGATCTTCTCGTTGTCCTCCATGTACACCATTGCAGCATTCTTGCAGAGAAGCACCTCATATTCCATTATGGTCAAGAAATGAACACTTTCAGCCAGGCTCGGGACATGGTGCACATAACGGATCACATGTAGCATCTTCTTACCATCCACCATGAACTGCATCTCAAACCCACCTTGCCTGGCCGCTGGTTCAACTTTTTCATTGTCGACCACCATAGACTTAGCAGACTTGGCATAGTTCAAGAACCCTATCATCTTGAATTGGGTGTGATCCTCTGTCTTGGAATCCAAGCAGCATCTATTGGCCTGCTTGAGGAAGTGGTTCTTGATACTATTAAGAAATGCCTTCTTTGGCGTCCTTGTCACTGACCTTGGCATCCTCTACCCATGCATGGACTTAGTGGTCATCATTGCCGCAATCACGGCATGCTCCCTTCCTAGAACCCTTCTGTCTACCAGATTATTCACCGCCTCTCTTGTCTGTTGTTGCTACCATTGTGCAATTTGGTGATGAGGGCCAAGGAGGAAGACAAGGCATCACTGATAGTGCAATTCTTTACCTTGGTGTGGATGTGTTATGGGATTGCGGAAGAGGTGACTCCCTCAAGAGTCCAGCCTCCTATTAAGGTGATGGCTGTTAGGAAATATAATGCCTACATCTACCATTCAACCTTCCATCCCACGGCATTGCATGGAAAGAAACTCAATCTAACACATGGTAGAGACTACGTCATCGTCCTCCTTAATTTTCAGCTTTGATTGTTGTTACATCACGAAATTTTCCTAAGCAAGAGACTTTGATATTGGGATAGTTCAGAGCTTCTTCCAACCCTTGGCTGCTAGTGTGCAGCCATAGATGTAGCCTTAATTAGATTTGTGAAGTGATTGAACAAGATGCATGAGGATCTACATATTTTTCTTCGAAAAATCCTCCTTCTCTTCATACTTAGCACACTTCTTCAAGACTTCGATTCCCTTCATGATCTCCAAGAACCCCTTATTTGCAAGGTGCATATTGTAGTGTGATCCACCAGCCAAAATCTCATGCTTACCATTTGAATGGTTGGATCTCTGTTTTATGTGCCCGTGCACAGTTCTCACCTATGAAACAATCTCTCGGTTGAACAATGACTTCACCAGCAACAACAATCCCATCCGTTGCGAGATATGAAAAGGCTTGAGGATTGTGACAGTCGTGGACCTAAAGTCCTTTCCAGAACATGTGTGATTGACATGCCTGGCCAACTCCTTAGTTTCACTGCTTCTTCTGGGAAAACTCTAAGAGCAAGTGTGCACCTCCTGACTGCCACACGAGAGCAGATATCTATAAACTGTAATTCATGCTAATCGAATAGAAGAACTATGTGTCAGGTCTTGGAAAATTCCAAATTCTAAAAGTCATAACACTTCTTGCAATGTTTCCAATGTGCCAAATCATGCGTGATTAGGACAAGCGTTTCCTATGCTTACCAAAACGCATGTCTCACCCACCACAAAACACCTAGCGGTTTGTGATGTCCACACACCGTAGCATCTCTACACACGTGCAATATACCTTTCCAACGGCACAGGTCCCTTTGCACACGTTGGAGGGATCCCTTGCACTGTTTGATGATTTTATGATCTCTTTTGATGGTAGGGTTTGACAGGGTTTGAAACCTTTCCATGGAACTGCAACCAGATTTTTCACCATGGTTTTCATATCAAATATACTACTGGATTTTGAATTCCAAAATGGAAATTTGTTGAAGTAACCTAGAAACGATTGCATCCACGTGAAAATCACCCACAACTCCGTTTTGATTGGAGAAGCATCCGGCTGATAATCCTCGGATGAATTCCTCCAGTAACAACATGTCCTACTGATTGGAGTGAAGCATTTTTCTGGTTGCATCCAACTACCAAACCATCTATTTTGTTTTTGCCGCTGTCCATATCCAACATTTAGAGGCCCGTATCTCCCTCGACGTTCAACGAAATTCAGCAATTCAATATGCGACAGAGTTGGCAGCTTGTAAATTGAATCTGTTTTTGCTTTAAGTTGCTCTCCAAGACTCTAGAGGAAAGAACGTGTCTTTCTCTCTCTGCAATTTCTTGTATCATCTCCTCGCACCGCACCCGGCCGTGTAGAAGGACAAATTTGCAAAAAATTAGAGGTGTAACCAAGAGGTAAATAGCTTTCAAGGGTATCCAAGAGATCCAAATATGGACTGCAACACACACCTGTAGTAGAGTGTAAGTGAGAGGTGGTGTCGAGCACAGCCAAGAGGTGAAGCCATACAATAGAGCTTTGACTTGGAGCTTAGAGGGTCAGGTTAGAGGTGCAACCAAGGGTTGCAATCAAGAGACGTAGCTTAGAGGTAAGGTGGAGAGAGATACAATAGAAAGGTTAAGCCAAATGATGCGGTGTATAGTTAGTACTAAGAGGTTACTCGACCAAGTGCAGCCAAGGGGTACAACCAAATGATGCAGTGTAAAGGCAGAACTAAGAGGTTCGTAGTGAATTCATAGAGGTGTACCAGAGAGTTGTAGGTGAGGGGTGCGGCTGAGTGACGTACCTGAATGTGGCTCGGAGGTGTCATCCTGGGTAGCTTAGAGATGCAGCTCAGGGGTGCAATTGAGATTCTTCCTCAAGTGCTGTGGAGAGATGCAGTCCAAGGGGTGCAACTGAGGGGTTGCGCAAAGTTCAACTGGGCGGTGTATAAGAGAAAGAAGCTTATAGGTGCAGCCAAGAGCTTAGCTAAGAGGTGCATTTAAGAGGTACAGGAGCAGCATTGGATTCTGCTAGTATGTGGTGACATGACACCAGAAAACACCACCAATATGGATGGGTAAAAGGTTTCATGTCAAGGAAGTCCCTCTCAATGCTTCAAAGTCATGTAAGCTGATAAGAGCCAAGCATGTGAAATGCGAAAGGCATGAGAAAAATGTTTTAACAGTGGCTTAGTATGTGAGTGCTCCTCCACATGCCTGGATATCATTTATCTTGAGTTGTGGTGGAAGAGGTGGATGCACCAAGCCGTTGAACACACCACTTGGGTTATTGATGAGGCTGAGAGGCCACCGTCATTGGCCGTGTAGCCTGTGACAGCTGTTATGAATGCATCCTGAAGAACCTAAAGCATTTAAAACTATTTTCACTCCATTTTCACAGTCTTCTCCAGCTAGTTCTCCTACCCTTGGGTGTTCTTGCTCCAAATCTCTATTGTCGTTGTGTTGTCAATAAAAACCTGGATGGTGGAGATAACCTGATAAAATGTGCAATAGCATCACTACGGGAAATTTTGTAAACTTGTCCTCAAGCTCCTCTACGCTCGGGTACGAAGTGTTACATGATTGGAATAATTAACGGCTCATGTGCAGAAGGTCGAAAAACAAAGCTCAGAAAAAGGACACCAAGGAATCCTATTGTGGTTTAACTCCATGGTGAGTGTTGCAATGTTGATTGCATGCATACAAATATGGGAGAAAAGAATGAGGCTTTGTTGAGGTATAAGGCACTCGACGAGTGCTACGCATGTGAAGTTGCAACGCCATACATAAAATGAAAACCAATTGTTGGGAATTTGGGGGCTTTATGATTATAAACTAGTGCTCAAATAACACTGATGTGAATTTCCAACAATGTTGAGAACTTAGCTAAATACTATGAAAGAATCACTACAGTTCAGGTCACCTCAGTCATATGTTCAGGAACGTGGTAAAAATAAGGAATGGACTCTGTGTATGGCTTGTAGTCTTCCCTTCTGCAGTAACCATAATCAAGCATACCGTGTAATCTGCTTTCAAGTACGGCCATGTCGGTGACCAATAGGAAAGTGGTGGAAATTTTTTGTATTAATGAACAATTTGACTGAAGGTTCAGTTTGGAGAAAGTCTAAAGTCCCTAACGTACATGAATCCCTGGATTAAACATGTGGGGTGTTTCTGATGTTACAATGATCATCAACTTCCTTGCACAGTTTTCAGCATTGCAAGTGTAGTACCGCGGGGCTGCACAAAAACTCTCTTTCTATGCGGTGTCCAAAGAAAGGTCAGTACATCTGTCAACTTGTGGAAGAGGCAAGCAACGATGTGTAGCACAAGCTCTAGTGAGGTCAAGAATTTCATGCTCAGCATAAGTACATGCAAAAAGAAGACTTCATGTCAATCTCTATAGTAGTTTTGTGTCCTCATTCACTGTGTTGTCATGCGTTGCGAAAACCAAAAAACAAGGGTAGTTTCCGTGCACCATGGCATGTATCATTCATGCACAAAGCACATCAATACGGAGCACAGTTTTTATTTTTATGCTCACTGTCTCCCGTGAGGCATGAGCTATTCAGGTTTGTTAATGCACAGTGCATTAGCAATGCACCAACTTTCTGAAGACATCTCTCAAGAGAATTGTGTCCAAAGCATTTTTTAAAGATGTTTACCTATTGCACGCTTGTACTACTCCCCATAGAAGTGCTATCCTTTGTACTTTATCTTTGTATTCTATTTGTAACTCTACCTCAATCATATCCATGTAGTGAACATGCTCAATATTCTACTTATATGATCCATATTACGTTGTTCGTTTGCCGATCATGCAGGGGTTTTTTGTATTCACAAGCAATCAATACTCAAGTAATATCTTGTTTGAAACTACATGAAATTTCCTTTTAACGCCCAAATATTGTAAAATTCAACTACGAAGCTGTACCTTCAAGTTTAACCGAGACTACCAGTATGACCTATTCAATAAGAAACATGGCATGATGGTGGTGGCCTTGCACACAACAAAACAACTCGCAAATCACTTGATGTTTGATACAAATTGTGGAAACTTGTCATCTTGGGTAATGTCTATGTCAAGGTGTAGATGTCAATGTTAAATGAAAAGAGTTAATAGTGAGGAACATGCATGCGCACGTAAGATTGTGGATGATGTAGTCTGTATCTTCTTGTATTTTAGTTTTAGTTGAGGTTTGGTAGTGATAGATTTGTTTAGGGTTCGTGCAAGCATAGCTCTCCCAGTTGCTAGAAATTCACGTTCGGTAGTCTGTCGGGTGATCATGCTTGACCCCTAAGGGTGGTCTTTCTGACTGGTTTGTTAGCTTCTTATCGCTCCTTCCTCTTTCTGTTCACGTTTGAGTTTTGTTCTTCGCAAAGCACGTTATCCACGTCCATGGAGTTGATAGTTTAGATGTGTCAGTAACCATACCTTCACCCTCATTCCCAACAAGGACATGAAGCATTGAGACAAGTCCGTCGCCTCATTCTCCATACGTCGCAAAATCTTTCATGTCCCTTTCAACCTAAAATTCTACCAAGTTCCAATTGGAGACTGGATATACTCCATGGACTGGGGAAAAAAAAAAGGGATTTTCCCATTCTAACACAGTGATGAAACCACTGATAATTGATTTTCCAAATTTCGTACGTTTTTTGACAGTACACATAGCTTCTTTTCCTTTTATCGACCCATCTGCCCCACACATCCATTTCACCCGATTGATATTCCAAGCCCCTTTCATTTCTTTCCAACTTAGGCCATGATAATTTCAACCCTCTTTCACTTAAATTGGCACGATAAATGCGAAAAAACATTAAACTGCATAATTTTCGAACATCCTGGTAAAGTTACAAAATTTTATTTAGGTTTTCTTCATCTTCACGGATAGTGAAGATGAAGAAAATTTTCTGTGAATTTATATGATATCTCAAGTATCAGTTTTCCTTGCCTATTTGATAAATAAATCTAAATCTAACTCACGTCTCCCGTAATATTCGGGTCCAATCCATTATTGTCTCGTGGTGCTAAGGTAATTCCCCATTCCTCCTCAGTTGGTACAGTCGGGACTACCAGGGGCCAAAAACTGGTCTAGCTGCACTGCATGTTCACACCTTCCTGGCTGCTCCTGATGCGGTGTGGTTTTCAGTCCGGGCTGATGTCATCGTTTATAATCTTGAGCCGTGCCCGCAAACGGCGCAGTTATGTCCCACCTTCCTCGAGGGGTCCCAGCGTTTGACATCATCGAGGAAGATGCGAAGGCTGTTGCTTTCATTTTGTCGTCAGCGCCGGCTGTTGCCGGCCTAGCGGCTGTTGCCAAATGCCGAGGCAAATTCCGCGGAAGTCAACACATTCGCGTCCCTCGCGGACAAGCTCAGTAGCTTGCGATGATGTCATGCTTTTTTCGTGCCATGCCCAAAAAGAGGAACTGACGAGGTAAGGGATTTTGAAGGGGTTTCCGCGAAGACAGGTAGCGCAGAAACGCCAAATGACGAGCCCTCCTCTTTGGCTCGAGGCTTGAAGCGAGCTTCGGGCTCGAGTGCGTCGTCTGACACCTGGAGCTCAATTTTATTTCTGTGGCGTGAACAGTGCCGTCGCCTTCAAACAAGGAAGGGGTCATTTTTACGAGTGGGTTTTGCACGACACCATAACCAACTTGGAACAGTGAAAGACATCGCCGTCACATAATATACGCCCGTTATCAGGTTCATGAAGACCAGCTTCTGCTTCATAGCCTCGGCTACAACAGGTCCTCGAAGGTGGGAAATTTATTTACAAACAACAAAAACAAGATTTTTTTTGAGTAGAAAATAATAAATAAGTATCTTTTTCACAATTAAAGGAACATTCCTCATAAAAAGTCAACATACCATTTGCTCACAAGAGATTTGATAATGAAAAAAATTATGATGTGCGAAGAACCATTTCTCAAAGTATCTGATTATTCTTTCATGCCAAAGTAAATGAGAACTTCAACCACTTAGTTTGCCTAAAAATCACCCCAATCTATGTTCCACTCAATGTAACGTCAAAATACTAAATACATCTCTATAAACTACCAAATAACTCCTATAATCCAAAATTCTCGAATTATACACATGACGAGCTATTAGTTCCTCATCATCCTTTTACTAATCTTACAGGAACCAAAAAAGAATCTTATAAAAAGAGGCTAAAGTCAGGAATAAGGTTTTTCATAATAAACCCATTCAAAATAACAAAAATATTTTCCAAAAGGTCATATGTGACTTTCATTTGTGACAAAGCAAGACAACTAAGAATAATCAACACTAAAGTGATGGGGATGAGTTATACCACGCAGAGTGTAGATGGGTACTGGGTAGAATTGAAGGAATAAAAATTTATATATAAAACAGTGTGCAAAATATTCATGTATTATGAGGATGGAGAATACAAATTCCCTAAAACCAAAAATTTTATAAACAAATACATCTACAACCATGAAATAATTACAACAAATACTCAAATCCTTGGAAAAGGGGAAAACGTGTCCCTAAAAAGCACAACAAATATGTTTATAGCCATGTATTAAATGCAATTTCAACCTAGAATGGAAAATTTACATCTCAACCATTGTGGATGATTATATTATTGACAAATATCACGACTAATTATCATTGAAAAATTCAATAATCATGTGCAAATCGGAAATAAGAGTAAACATTCCATTGAACGGTTATACAAAAAAAATTCTTCAATAATGATTTCAAATCTATTTTAAAAGCATACTTAAAACCTTCTTATAATAAAATCAAAGGCTTCTAGGTTTCATATTTTTACATGCACATGTGGATTCATCCATCAAGTGGGTCAAGTAAGATTCCTTTTAGCGTAAAAAGAGTTCATAACTCTAAGAACGTATTATAACAACCCCTTCAAAATATCAAATAATCCTCTAAAAATTAGAACATGGTACTTTTGGAAAACGTTTATTGCATTCACCAAACCCACACACCATGTTTCATGTACGTAACCTTTGCCCTTATTGCATGGATATGATAAGAAACAAGACCTAGGTAATTAAGTGAAAATTTTTCCATATAATTAATTTCTCTTATAATACACACGTGGACCTTTAGTTGTATATATATTGGTTTTTTAGATGGTACAACTAGAAAATATCTTCCACTGGGCTCCCTTTTGCAAGCTACTACTTTGATGGTTTTGTGGTCTGCTTTGCTTAGCTCCAATAAGGCATAAACGCGTTTAACGCCTGAGGTTCCATCGAAGATGGGTTTACATCGGTGGACCTTTGTATTAGCTTACATGTGTTCTCATGGTCGTTTTTTAGGGGTTTCCTTCTGTGGGGAAGGGGGAAGGGAAAGGTGTAAGGGAAAAGTATACGGGGTAGTGGATCGCTACCTAGGTGGTTGTGGGGCAAGTGTATAGGGTAGTGAATCACTATCCGGGTGATACGTTTCTCATATTCATACACATTTTTATTGTTTAATTAGATTTTGTCCTTGGCGTGAGTGATCACTAGTAAGGAGGGAAGGCAGGGGAGGGATGTAACGGGTTGGATCTCTAGCTCCAGCTCTGAAGTCGTCGTCGGAGTTCGCCGAATGGCGTTCTCAGTCCGCGTCATGGGTTTACCCCCTTCGCAAGATTGAGGGGCAATCGTCATCAACGACCCAGAGCAGGGAGACTCGAATATTTCGAGTCTCCGGAGGCCCATTTCCGTTTTTAACCAAACCCCTGGTTTTGGGACCCAAACCAGGAGTTTTTACCTCGAACTCGTGTGTTCGCACGAGTTGTTCCGTTTGTTTTATGTCAAAGATTGTCATAAACAAACTTCGAGTTTTGTTTTGTCGTTCTGGCACGAAATCGGCGCGTGCGAGGCATGCTGGCGATTTCGCGCCAGTAAACTTGACCTCACCCTCGCTCCCCCTATCCCTCGTCCTCTCTTGCTCGTTTGCAAGGAGGGCGAGGGGGGGCGAGGGCACGAGGCCACGAGGCCTCGCCCTCGAGGCCCTCGTGGCCTCTCAGCCGCCGATCGGGCTGAGGCCGCGATCGGCAGCTGGTGGCTGGCTAGCCGGTGGCCGGCCGGTCACTTGGCCGGCCGCCGACCGATAGCGAGCTGGCCGGCGGCCAGCGAAGTGCTCGCCACCGGCCAGCCCTCGCTGACGCGAGGGGTGGTGCGCAACCACCCCTCGCTTCAGCGAGGTGGGAGGGTCGAACCGGCCCTCCCGCTACATTCCTCCCCACTTATTATGAACTATCCCGGTTGATGAACAACAAATAGGATTGTCACTCACTGAGTCATCAACATTGTGAAATAAAATTAATAATTTTAATCACCAACTAAACATGAACACGTGCATGGTACTTAGTCCTAAGCTGCAGCTTGTAGGTTAGCACGGCTAGCGACCTCCCCCCTTTAGGCTGAAGCGTCTGCGGGACAACCATGTTGGGCGTCCCCAACCTCCTCTGGTCGCTGTCCATGAATGCTGCCCTGTGGGAATGTTGTTCACTTTTCCCGCGTTCAGCTAGTACCCACGCGTTGATCTGTGCAAGCTGCAAGCTCGCTTGAGTACTCGTTGACCACCCCTCTGGGCAAACGAGATTCGGGCTCCCATGAATTATGTGCAGGTCCACAACCGGCCCAATGAACGAGGTACTCACCGACAACACGCGACCGAAGACTACTCTCTCAGTGTTGGAGTAGTCGAAGGACCTAGTATTGGCCGTCGGCAGCCAAGACTGCTGGCGGTGGCTGAACGGTTCCTTTTGCCGTGTATGGAGCCAGTAGGCTCACGTGAAAAACGTCATGTATCTTCATACTCGGCGGAAGTAGCAATCGGTATGCCACTGGCCCGATGCGTGCCGCAATGGGAAAGGGCCCAATCCACTTTGATAGAAGTTTTCTTGCCCCTGGCGACTTCAGCCGAAGGCTTTTAGTGCTAAGCAGCACTTTCTCACCGATGTCAAACGAGACCTCCTGGGGACCTTTGTCGGCATATGCCTTTTGTCGCTGCCGAGCTGCTTGAAGGTGTCCCTTCGCCTCCTGTAATAAGGAGTCGATGCGCTCAGCAAAGGCTTGAGCGGAAGGAACCTGGCCTCCTGTAATCCCACTCTTCACCAATGAAGATGGTACCACTGGATGCCGACCACTATTCAACACAAACGGTGTGAACTGTGTGGACTCGTTCATCGAGTTGTTCACCGCAAACTCTGCCGGTGCAAGGAATTCGTCCCAGTCATACATGGAAGGGTCCACGTACATGCGGAGCATCTGCTCTAGAGTGCGATTCATGCGCTCTGTTTGTCCATCCGTTTGAGGGTGAAACACTGTCGACATTTGCGACTCGCTGCCGAAGTACTCGTGCATCTTTTACCTCAAATTACTAGCAAATTTTCAATCTCGATCGGAGATAATGCGCAACGGTAAGCAGTGGTACTTTACAACATCCTCAAAGAAGAGACGAGCGGTCTCCTCTGCGTTCACGCCAGTGGTTGTAGGAATGAAGTGTGTCATCTTCGTCAAAAGATCCACAACCACCAGTATTTCATCATGGCCACGGGCCGTGTCCAGAAGACCAGTAATGAAGTCCATGCTGACGCACTCCCATGGAGTCCCAAGAATGGGAAGCTGCTGGAGGAGTCCAGCAGGCTTCTTGTTACTAGCATTATTCCGCAGACATGGGTCGCATGTCATGCAATACTTACGGACAACGACACTCCACCCTGGCCACCAATAGTGGTCCGAGAGTGCCTGTCCGGTCTTTCGGGGTCCCACGTGACCTGCGACCGTCGGGTCGTGGAACTGGGAGATAACCTTTGCTCGAAGGTCTCCCGAGTTTGGCACAACAACTTGTTCTCCGTGCCAGAAGATTCCTGCGGCCTCCACCAAGCCATACTTGTCCAGATTTCGAGAGTCTTGAAACCAAGAATCCACATAGTATCCCATCCGGATCCTGTTTACAAAACCGTTGTACTGGATAATCTCTCGTGGTGGTTGACGCAGAGGTGCAAGGGGATGTGGTGGTTATACGGTTGCTGTTGCAATGGCCATAAAACACCCACTGACCTCGATGGTTGCTTTAATTTCCACAGGCTGTCATCTTAGTGGATCGGCCACATTGATCCGTCCTGGCCGATACTCCCATGTGAACGAGAATCGACTTAGGTATTCGCTCCAACGCGCCTGTCGTCTCGATAGGTTCGGTTGCGTTTGGAAAAACACCAATGGATTATGGTCGGTCACGACCGTCACACCGCCTTCAGCACCCTTAAGGTAGCAACGCCACATCTTGAAAGCGTGTACTACCGATAGGAGCTCTTGATCCCCAGTCGTGTACCGCGTTTCCGCGGGTATGAACTTCCGGCTCTCATACGCAACTGGGTCTCCGTTCTGCATGAGGACGACTCCAAGTCCAACTAACGATGATCACATCGAACCTCCCACGGTTACGATGGATCTGGAAGAGCTAGGACGGGCGCCAGGGAGAGAAGCTCTTTGACTTTGAGAAAAGCATTCTTGCAATCAGATGTCCATTCCTAATGCACGTATTTTCGCGTGAGCCTGGTTAGCGGTGCTACCATGGTCGAATACCCTTGCATAAACTGTCGAAAGTAGTTTGGAAGGCCGAGGAAAGACCGAATCTGCCCATCATTTTTGGGGTGTGGCCAGTCCACAACGGCTTGGACTTTTTGTGGGTTGACGCGGATGCCGTCCTTGCCGACGATGTGTCCAAGGTATTCGAGCTCATCTTGTGCAAACTTGCACTTGCTCACTTTTGCATATAACTTCTGTTCCCGAAGGATTGCGAGAACTTCGCATAGATGTTCTGTGCTGTTCCATTGATTTGGAGAAAACCAATATGCCATTTAGGTAAACCAAGACAAATTGTCCGAGTTGCTTGGCAAACGTTTGGTTCATTTCTCCTTGGAAGGTTGCCGGGGCATTTGTAAGCCCGAAGCATAACACTCGGAACTGATACTGTCCCATGTGCGTTTGTAACGCGGTTTTGGGCACATCATCTTCCGTGATGCGGATTTGATGGTACCCTTGAGATAAATCCAAGGACGAAAATACTTTTACACCTTGGAGTTGGTCAAAAAGGTCCTCAATCCGCGGTAAGGGGAATCGTTTTTTCACCGTCAGCTTGTTCAACGCCCGCTACAAGGGAGGTTGGAGGGAGGAAAAAATACATGGGGCTAATGTGTGGAGAAGTGTATCACTATCTAAGTGGCAAGTGTATCATATTCATACATATATGAAGTGTGTAGTTTGATCCATGATTTTAATGATGACTATTGGGGAGGGGAGGACGAAGGAGGGGGGAGGGAAACATTTATGGGTCAAGTGAATAGGGTAGTGTATCATTTTTTACGTAGTAAGTTTGTCATATTCATACATCTGTATTGAATAGTTGGTTTTTCTCCTTGGTGTGAGTGATCATTCATAGGGAGGTGAGGGGTTGGTAAGCAAAAACGTGCATGGTATAAGTGTATAGGATATTTTATAAATGTTCGGTTGGTAAGTGTATCATATTCATACACATCTATATGGTGTAGTTGGATTTCTTCCTTACTATGGGTGATCACTCATGTGGAGGGGAGGGGGGGGGAGATGGACAAATGTATGGAGCATGTTTGTAGGATATTGTATGACTATCTAGGTCGTGAGTGCATCATATGTAGATGCATGTGTATAGTGTAGTTGGATGCCTTCCTTCATCTAATTAATCGATGAGAAGGTGGGAAAGGAGGGGGCTGAGGAGGAAAATTTGCATGGGGAAAGTGTATGGGGTAGTTTATCACTATCTCGAGACAAGCGTATGATATTCATACACATTTGATTTAAGTAGTTCAATGTCTTCCTTGTTGTGAGTTATCAATTATACAGAGGTTAAGGGAGGGGAGGGAAAAGTTCGTGGGGTACTTTTATGGGGTAGTGTATCACTATCCTGGTTGTGAATGTATGATATTTATGCACATGTGTTTTGTGTATTTGGTTGTCTTTCTTAGTGCGAGTGATCATTCATAGGAGGGGAGGGGGTACAGGGAAAGTGTGTGAATCAAGTGTATGGGGTAGTGTATGAATTCCCGGTTGAAAAGAATATCATATTCGTGCACATGCGTATTGTGCACTTGCATGTCTTACACACACATGTCTTTTCCTATTGAGCCATGTGGTGTCCAAAATAAACACACAAATGTAGATATAATCCGAGATTTTACTAGAATATGTGTTGTATAACAACACATACACACACACACACACACACCTCATAAACTCCTCTCACCCCCCCTCACCCTCTTCCAACTCGCATGTCCCTTTTCCTGTATGCATTCATATTCAATAACAATTCAATGCTACAATGGTCTCTTTACATATGTCTCTCCCTCCCTGTCTCTCTTACTCTCTCTCTCTCTCTATCTCTCTCTCTCTTTCTCTCTCCCCCTCTCTCTCTTTCTATACATCCAAAAAATATATATTTCTCTTTAGTTCTCCCCTCCCAACTTCTCCCCTTATCCTTGAATACACACACGTGTTTCCATCCACGTAACTAGGTGGTGTCAAAATGTAAAACACAAGTTTACAATTATATCAAGAATTCTTTAGAATATGTGTTCACTACCCAATACACTCACATGAGACAATTGTCTCCTTCCCCCTCTCCCTCGTCCAACTCGCATGTCCCTTTCCCTCCATTCCATTGGATTCATATTTAATAGGTAGTCAATGTTGTAAGGTTCTCTATCTCCCTCTCCCTCTCCCTCTCCATCTCTCTCACATTCTCTCTCTCTCTCTCTATCTCTCTCTATCTCTCTGTATCTCTATCTCTCTCTCTCTGTATCCATCTTTCTCTATCTCTCCCTCTCCCTCCCACACACAAACACACATTATCTCTATCTCTAATTCTATATCTATCTCTCTCTCTCTCTCTATCTCCCTCTCTCCCATCATCTCTTTCTCTCTCTCTCCCTCTCTCTCTCTCTCTCTCTCTCTCACACCCCCAGTAAATTTCTATCGAAGTCTATAGGAAAAAATGAGGAATTCTAATATCCTCAGAAGCTTCCACCATTTTTTTTCTTATGAAAGGTAAGTTCTTAGTCAACAGGTCAAGTCGTATAGAAAGGAATTCTGGTCCACTGAGAGGTATTTTGAACCCGGACCATCCATAGAAACCAAGACTATGCATGTACATTCTTTGTAGAGTTTGGGGTTTTGGAGGGATTGGTTATAAATGAAGTTTCGTACATTTTGTTATGGACATACTACCATAAAAACATTTGTGAGATACCTTAAAATGTTTGACAAACAATTACCCAAATTTTGTGAAGCTTTTTAGAATGTATGACTTATTTAAAAAATAAAAAATAAATCAATAAGACATTGAGTTTAGAATTAAAGATAAGTATTGTGCAAAAACAAATCACGAGTGGAATTTTGGAGAACTTGTAATATATGTTTTAAAACGTTTACTATCTTTGATGTTAGAATTTGACAAGGTAATAGGTTAAACTTGTTCTTGAAATTTTACAAAGAAATTTAATATTTTACGAGAAACAATTATAAGAAAAGGGATGATCTTCGAACGTGTTAATATTTCACACAAAGCAATAATGTACTATGTTACATGTAGATTCCTAGTGTAGACTCAGATCAAGTGTACACATAACAATACCTGTTTCACATTCAGTTACAACAAAGCCTTATAGACACTTCATATGAGCATGAATACACGTTCAAGCAACACCTTAGAGCTAAGGATGTCACCAGATATACACCACTTACTAGAATATTGTAATTTATGATGCCATAGACAAGAGAGTTTCTCCCACAAGTTTGTGAATACGATGTGCACAAAACACTATTAGGGCCTGAGAGAGGAAGTTGAAGCCATTTTTGCTAGCTAATACCACTTGTACTATGCTTGAATGTGGACACCAACTCTTAGTGGAAGGGCTCTTATGTAGTTTTGTGTAATTGTGTTAGATCAGTGTGTTGTCGACCTTGTATATGTTCTAAAGATGAAGGGGTATTACCCTTGATGTGCTCCAAGGAATTATCTCTTGATGAAGAGGTATTTGAAGTTGGCCTTTTGTTGAAGCTCTTTAGTGATGTGGCAAAAAAAGGGTCTTTATAGGTAAAAGTACCCTATGATGGTGGGTGAGGAGCTAGAAGGATAAACGTTTTACCAAATAATATTCTTGTATTTGAGGCTTGATCATGGATATTGAAGACAGATAATGTTATTTTCATGGCCATTCCAGATGGTGCCAAATGTCTGTAGAAACGTGAACTTGTAAACTATAAATAAATGGACCAATTTTTATAATTAGAGATATAAATTCAGTATTGACTAGAGATAGAGATAAATCTGATCATTTGAGTCATTTAAAACATGGCTCAAAACGAAATTCCCACTATCTTCATCACAATGACCTATTTTTATGTTCAAAATGGCGCAGTGACGATATATCCACGAGATTCATGATATCTATTGCCATATCCATGTTTTGCACATTTACCACTCCATATCTATTTTTGGAACTTCTCGCTTCTTTTGTAACATTATATGCAGCAAACATGCTAAAAAAGACGTTATATCCAAATGTACACGGTGTGTCAACGTCGCATGCCATTGAGTGACAACATGCTGACATCGTCAGAAATGAGAGTTTTGAGTGGGGTGACCAAAACACGCCATGCATTGAAAAGGGAACTTGCTTGGCTCTGCTACCGTGGGGGCAAGCAGGAGCCCTCACAAAAAATCACCCTAAAACCCCGAGTGTAAATTTGGGTAGGGTTCGAGAGTGGTTTACATGGGTAAATATGGGTTTTATTTTCTGGAAAATATTGTAAAAGGCAGTTTTGCTCGATAATGATCGATTGAATGGCCTTTGTTTTGAGACTCAAACCCCCATTCGAGGATGTACGGCTTTATGTTTGTGCCTAGCCTGCGTAAAAATCGAAAACTCTTACTTCCCGAATGGGGGTTTGTGATTCAAAAAAATTGAAGAAATTCTAACCACTTGATCGTCATTCTTGTTATTAGGGGGGTTAAGGAGCGAAGCGAGGGGGTGACACTTCATCCCCCTCGCTTCGCTCGATCGTTGACTTTAGTCGCCGATCGGGCATGGCCATGGAAATGGATATTGAATTTTTTTATTAGTTTTTATGGCGTTTCATTTTTCATGTTACGGACATATCAGGCTTATGTTGATGCTTGCACAGATATATCAACCATATCATCGCATGAAAATATAGAGTGCAATATGTGATGGGTGATGATTATGAGAAAACATAAGAAAACACATAAGATTAATTTTATGGAATTGCGTAGAGTTTTATCATGATATTATTGACTTGAACAGTGATTATTACTATTTTCATCATTATGTTGTAAATATGTTTCAAAGGCAACTATTATGATTTTGCCTTCATGATTGACGAATTTGTATGCTTCATAAGGATATTCGCGTTTCACATGGGCCCCGTATTACTGGAATTGTGTTGAATCATATTTTAAATAATATGAAGTAGCAGGTAATTCACACTTACAATGAAAGCATGTTAGTGTCATGATAGAAAGGTTTTCCATTGCAATGCATTTTGTTGTTGATCACGCAAAGGATGAAATATAGCTGTTGCCTTTTGAAATCGGGTGAAGTAAGATTTCGTCCCTTACGGTTTTCATCTCGATCTAGTCGCGGTTTGAGGCTTGGGCACAAGCCGCGGCGACCCGAGGCGCGGCTTTCGTGATTGTAGTATCAAACCGACAGTCCCGGGACCGAAGATTTCTCATGGTTTCGTTGCAACGTTGGGCTAGTGCAATAAAACCCGAGGCTTTCCTCCTTCCAAGATCTCTGGCGTTTTAAGCTCCGAAGTGCTCAATAGACAGTCTAATTCCTGCGCACTCTCTTTCTCTCTCTCATTCTCTGCCGCTCTCATGGACATACAGCCAGCTGTCGCTTCTTACTGCTGAAAGATGCAAGTATTTGGCTCTTCCACACCACAGGGGCCGAGCAATCTATTTCACAAGTTGTCCTGAACTTGTAGGGCGGCCAAACGGTGTCTAGGGAGGTGATTCGGCCCGCCGATTTTATAACTGATTTTATCCCCGCGCTAGAACGTTTCGCGGGAGACGGCTTGGCGATGCTGAGTGCGATCGTTAAGAAACGCTTGCGACCCCGCCAAGACTCCCCTACAAAATCATTGGAGAAATTGAACCTCTCCCGCCAATTTCTTGTAACATTTAAGCCATGTTTGCTTATGTGGCTGGGTTCCAAACGTCTGGGAAACGTCCTAACTGCGGCGAAACGAAGCATGAAACGAATGCCCACTTTTAGGAAGTTAAACATTATAAAGCATGTTCGAAAAGGGTTTAAACGAGTCGTCTATGTAATCTACGCTCGAGGACGATTTTCGAACATGTCGGAAATTGCACGCACCGTTTCGTTCGGCATGCGTGCTGCTAACCGTCGCCGGCCGGAGCTGGAATGACCTCCGCAAAATCAGAGCTGGTTTCCGTCGATCTTGGGAGTGTACACCCGCGAAAATCGCGGATATCGCAGTCAAGTCGAACAGATTCGAGCAGGTTCTCTCCTGATGGCAGAATCATAATTTACGCGCGAAATAGATGTTGTGGAATCAATAGCAAAATCGGAGCGCCGGTTCTCCTCCTCGGTCTCTGCGCTCGAAGGACCCCCAAAACCATTCATCCCGTTACTGGACAGCCTGGCGGATTGTCGGGTTTGGACCGGCTACTCGTAGACCGTCTAGAAGGATCGACGGTACGGGGCCATAACCTTAAATCCCACAACGTAAACCAAAACCTTCAAATGTTAACCGGATAGCCGCTGACGACAATTCGCTTCTTGGTGGGGCACTGTTTGGTACGTCTCTCTCCATCATGGCGTAGGTCATTCCGGTCGTACTTCGAAGCGGCCTTTACCTTCTGAAGCATCTGAACGAAGCGTGCCATCGGCGAGCAGGCCACGGTCGAAGTCTTGCGGTTAAACTTTTTCAACCGTCCGATGTGGAGCTTTGAAGTGATTGTGCGTCCGCTGAACATTGCAGCTTCCAAAAACTCGGCTATCAGCGCCGGATCACTCCTGCCTCTCGGTAGGCGGACACACTGTCGCGATGCGCAACCGCTTCAGATCTTTCGGCGGACCACCTATGGGTTGAAGCTTTTGTCTATTCGGGTCTTGTGACGACGCATTATTAGAGGGGTGAGATATTACGTAACTGTTGTTGCTCATGCTTTGAAACCGTCGGACCCGGCAGCGGCCGCCTTTCACTGCGCGCATGATGAATGAAATGGAAAGAAAATCTTTGAATCCACTGATTTCTTGTCCGCAATGCGCGAGGTTTTCGCTGACCGGAAGCGGTACTGATGAGGTGGCGAAGGTGAACGTGCACGTGCTCTCCCGGTCCCCCTTCCTCTCTCACGCCCTGTTGCTCGAACTCCGTATCGCCCTATCCGCTTTACCCGCATTGACGTTAAGTACGGGTATACTTCGCCCCCAACAACGACAAGACCGTAAGCCCTTCATAAAGCTGGCTGTCTTCATGTGTGGGCCATGTAACGCCAGCGAAGAATCGACTAGGCTCGCCAGCTCAACCGCTCTTGTAGCTTCCTCATCGCCGACAGTCGCTCTAAACGCTTTCAGCGCGCTCTCCTCACACTTGTTGTCAGCACTTTCCCCGCCGCGGGCCGGCTGAGCCAGTCGTGCGAAATCCGCCCGACTTGAATTGGCCAGCCACGCACCGCTCCGTCTGTTACAAGAGCCACTGTCGGTCTCTATCCCTTTCTGCTCCGAAGCAACACCAACTCGCCCGCATGTCGTCCGCACACGCGCCACTTGCCTCCGCCGGCCACGCCCGTGCCCAGCGCCTGCCGTCCGATCTCGCGCCCGCTCCAAGCGCGCAGCCACTCGCGCCTTGGCGCTCCCACGCTGGCCTCCGAACCCTAAATCGAAGCCAGCAGCACCTCCGTCTGCAGCAGCAGCAGCAGCAGGAGCAGCAGCAGCAGCAGCAGCAGCTGCAGCAGCAAGATCAGCAGCAGCAGAAAGACGAGCCCAGCTGCAGCAGCACCACGTCTACGTCCACAAGCACGGCGTCAGCCGCCCGCCGTTGCCACACCATGCGAGGGTGCATCCCAGCCGCTCCCACATCCCCCAAGCCGCGCTCCCCCACCCAAAACCCTTCGCCCGCAGCGCCTCCGCCATCTCCCCCGTCCCGGCCGCTATCCCCCCTGGCCATGGCGTTCAATCACCAGCAGCAGCAGCAGCAACAACGGCAACGGCTGCCCCACTCCCCTCCAACCCTAACTCCCACGGCGTCCGCGTCTGCAGCGGGAACTGCAACAGCAGCAGCAGCAGGAAGCGGCTGCGGCGGCAGCGGCGTGTGGGACGACGAGGACGAGGAGGGCCTTCCGCCCGGATTCAGATTCCACCCGACGGACGAGGAGCTGCTTTGCTACTACCTCAAGCGGCGCGTGGACGGGAGGCGCGTGAAGATGCAGGTGATCGGCGACGTGGACCTGTACAAGTGCGAGCCGTGGGATCTGCCTGGTGAGTGAGTGCGCGTGAGTGAGTCAGGATGAGTCAGTGAGTGTGCGATGGTGTCTGCCCATCGCCCTTGCTCGCACTCTGCCCTCAGGTCACCTTTCTGCCACCGCTTTCGCCGCCCAGTCACTCCACGCCTCTCCATAGTGGACGGGAAAAGTTGGGGGGGGGGGGGGGGGGNTGAGAAGAAGGGGAGGTGAGAAGAAGGGGAGGTGAGAAGAAGGGGAGGTGAGAAGAAGGGGAGGTGAGAAGAAGGGGAGGTGAGAAGAAGGGGAGGTGAGAAGAAGGGGAGGTGAGAAGAAGGGGAGGTGAGAAGAAGGGGAGGTGAGAAGAAGGGGAGGTGAGAAGAAGGGGAGGTGCTCAGTCTTTGGCATGGGTAAGCAGGAGTCCTACCCACCCTCCAGCTCAAGCTGTTTAGTCCTTACGTCGCCTTCACCGGTCTCTCAGTGTAGACTCACTTGCACACAAGTTGTATGCAAGTTGTGTACGCGATCCTACCTCCGCTTCCCACCCCACCCCGCCCCACCTGCCCATCCCTTGACGTGAGCCGATCCCGCCTCCCATGCCCAACAACTCACCGCACCCTTACCCCCATGTTCCTGTGTGCCGCCGCCATGGTGGCTTGAGCAGGCAAGGCGCCGAGCCGGCTGACGGGCAACGACGAGTGGTTCTTCTTCACGCCGCGCGACCGCAAGTACCCGTCGGGCCTGCGCTCCAACCGCGCCACGCCGTGCGGGTACTGGAAGGCGACGGGAAAGGACCGCCCGCTCTACGCCGCAGCGCACCACGCCGCAGGCCTCATGGGCGTGGGCGGGGGCGGCGCTGCGCACTGCGGCAGGCTCGCCGCTGCGGCCGCTGCCGCCGCCACTGGCCCGCAGGACGGCGGGGGAGCCATCTGCATCGGGTTCAAGAAGACGCTGGTGTTCTACACGTGAGTGTGCGCCCGTGCGCTGTGCGTCTGCTTGCGTCTAAGCAATGATGAGTGGGAACAGGGGAATGGGGGATCAGGGGAATGGGGGAATGGGGGAAACCGGGGGGGGGGGGGATTTCTCTTCATTGGCTGCCCAGGGCTATTCCACAAGAATGTACTGCAGTAGCTTGCTGTACTCCCATGAATGAAGTCTGTTGTTCCTGTCGAAGCAGCGCTCGCTCGGCCACAGGCTTCCACATCTTCATCCACACACTGACTCATAGGCGAGCATGGGAGGATTGGCGCAGGGTGCCGGAGGGGGGGGCGGGGGGGAGAGGGGATCACACCGTAGGCTCTGACTTGAGGTCTCTTGCAAGTGGAGCGCGAGATGAACTTTTGTGCACATGTGTGTGTGTGCCCCTGCCTCCACCAACATGCAGTGGTCGAGCGCCCAACGGCGAGAAGACGGATTGGGTGATGCACGAGTACCGCCTCAACGACGACCCCTCCGACGACGGCAGCTGCACTGCCAGGGACCCTCCCTCTGCCACCGTCCCGCCGCACGCTGCAGCAGGCAGCAGCAACAGCAGCATACCCACCGCGTGCGCCACCCCCAGCGCTGGTGCCATCTTCAGCAGCAGGCCCTCACGGTCACTGGAGACTGGGGAGGCAGCATCGGGAGACGCGCGGGGCATGGGAGGGGTAGGAGGGGCAGGAGGGGGAGGAGGGGGAGGAGGGGG
>SZWC01005774.1:78217-95238 GCA_023375785.1 Penium margaritaceum | reverse complement strand
ACACACACAAATACACACACACACACACACGCATGCACGCAAGCACATACGCCCCCACGCACGTACGCGCACGCACACATGCACACACACACACACACACACACACACACACACACACACACACACACACACACACACGCGCGCGTGCGTGTATACACACATTCACGAATGCACGCATGCATGCATAGAGGCACGCATGCAAGCATGCATGGACACATGTATGCATGTATGCACACACACTGATTCATGCATAACTGCACACATGCATACATGCACATAACCATGCACACATTCTCTGCCATCCATCCATCGTGGCTACCCGCCTGACTGCCCATGCACCCTGAGGCCTAAACCCCCACCTGTAGGATTTGTGATTTGTTGTTCTCATTCCTAAACGAGCCTATTCATTTCACTTACAACGGAGGTTATCTTCCTCCTCTCTTGTTGTACTCAATGCATGTCCCCAACCACCAATGAAAAAATATTTTTCAATTGAGCTCTCTAAATGACTCCGAATCCTCAATTTCTCTTGGAGACTCCAACTCTACTATGCGAATCATTGTCATGCTACCTTCATCCATAGATCTAGAATTTAACCTCTCTACCACGTTCCAGAAATACAAATTCATCGACAGCATCATCCGTTCTACCCTGTGAAATGGGCAATTTCTCTCTGGTTCAAGCCCTTTAACACGCATTTTAGACTCATCCAGGTGCATCCCACACTAGCCTAGACATCCCGCAACATTAGATCTTATAATAACCATTACTTTTAAGTTTCTCCCACCTACCATTCCCTTAAAATGTTTCAAGTCATCTTCAGGCTAACTTTCTCAGACCATTACGTCCTTCCATAGAGAGGTGACGTAACTCCTTTTGGACTAAAAAACTTACGAATGTTTTTTAAACTTATTTCAATGGTTCCTCGTAATAGATTTCCTTGGCGTTCACCTTGAATGGCTCACTGATAGTTTTTCTTGAGGACATTTATCACCGATCACCCTCGAAATGTACGCTCATGTTCCAGTGTACATGCTAGGTCAACATACTAGAAACTTTTAAAGAAGTTTCATCATTGACACTTGTTCATTTCCTGGCACCAACAATTTTCTGCAGCTTTGTTGTCATGCAATTCGAGCAACAACAATGAAATTGCGAACTTTCCCCCTGTCCGCACGTTTCAAGCGAATGTGCTTGCGACCTGAGGATGCATGTTCACTGTATTCACATCGACTTCCAATGTTTTTTCATTTGGATTTTTAACCTCAATTCATCACTCTCCTATCATCGAATCTTCGATGTGTTTTGTTGCGCAAGAACAAAAACACTACACATCAATAGCAAGCTGAACAACGTCAAATAAGAAGTAAAAGGAGGTTACGTAAGGCCTTACATAAGCGAGTTGATAGCACAAAAAAAACTGGAGTGTTGTGGTTACCTATTAAGACCTTCGAGACGCGCATTGTTTTGCCTCTTAGCAACGAGAAGAGAATGAACCATTAGCATCCAAATTTTACACTTTCTGGCTCCAACTGTTTTGACGTGTAAGGAATATGCCATGTTTCCAATGTTATTAAGCTAGCACTACTATATTGCTGCCTAAATTTGGAAGGTCATTAGGGAAGAAATTTTAAAATGGTTATTTTGAGTACCCGGCTTTGAAATATGGGCCACTGGTTAGGGGGTATTTTAGGAAACGCCCGCATAAATTTGAGATCAAGCGTTCGACTCCTCGTTGAAACGCCATTAACAAGCTCCTCAATCGATTGCTCGCACCCTTCGACACTTTAATTTGAGGTCTCAAATCGACGCCACTGGCATCGTGTGGCTTATCAACGGTCGATTCGGTGTTCCCGATGAGCACCGCTCCTCGCCTCATGCGCGTCGACTTGCTGTTGCACCAAGCAGTCGCACCATAGTGCGACAGCTCTGTCCTACCAACACGGCTGCCTTGATTCAGTCGCTGAAACGAGGCAACCGCAAAGGTCTTGGGCGTCCGCCATTGCACATTGTTGTACACTCTCCACCATGGAAAACACCATTACCTGCTACTTTGAGAAGTGCTCTCACGAAGAGCACTTTGCCCACGTCGAGCGTGAAGTCAACCGGCTCCCTCCTCACGTGCCTAAGGTGAAGCGACACGTTGGCCGTCTTCGCAAGCCAATCGTGCAGCGCGAAGTCCTTGGAGCGGCGAGGCTAATTGTTCCTCACCCAAAATTGTCCCCCAAGGCATCAAGTACCAACATCACCATGTCATCTACCCAGACTGACGCGCAAAAACGTGGTGGTTACATCAACTACATCGGTAGGGTTCACTTCCATCGCATCGACGACGCCGTCCTAAAGAGCAACACCATCAACGTCGCCATTGCTCACCTGTAATGTGTGTGGCATGGGCCGGGAGGTGTTTGTCCCTACGACAAACTGGCGGCCTCTACAGTCTATGGTTGGTATGAGCATGGGACCGTGGTCCGGAAAGCTCCCATGGAACCCATCGCCGAAGGTTCACCGGATGTTATGCTTCCCCACAGCATGCAAGGTCGCTCCGGTTTCCAAGACTGCCATCCTCACGTTGTTGAGAAGCCGTCGCCTAGTTGGAACAGCTTCGTTCCATTGGCGTCCCAATTCTTTCGTTGACGGCACAATCCGTCATCTGCGGCATCGTAGAGGATCATTGCCTGGAGGAGTTGCGCAAGAATGGCGGCATCATCTTCTTCGACAAGACTTGGGTACATAATTTTACAGAGAAGGAATTGGAATGCTCTTGGTGGGCACCGAAAACCACCGCACAAAAGCTTCCACCACACTTTGAGGTACGCATCTGCGACATGATGGTTCGACTCGACGGCATTGTCGTGGGCTACAACATGACATCAGCGTCCATTGCCAATGCCAACCACACCAGCATCATGGTGGTGCCATCACGCAACAAGACATGGGCGCCGACGGGGAGCAAGGAGGTCGCCATCGTTGGCGCCGACGACAAGCGACAGTTTATTGTTGTCGTGGCGTCCTCCATGGATGGCGACCTTTTGCCCATGCAAGAACGAACATGTCTGTATGTCTTTGCATTTCCATCTTTGCCGATGCCTTTGTGTTGACGATGTGTTGACTGTGGCCATGTCTCGGGTGCAGGTCATTTTTGCCCGCATGTCGTCAACGATGCAACCATCCGACCCACATGCGGCAAAGGCCAAGGAGTTTGGGTGGCACCTCACCCAAACACAGAACCATTGGGCCAATGGATTGACCACAAGGGAGTGGTTCCGCAATGTCTTGAACCCTTGGTACCGGCGCAAGTGCGCGGCCTTGGGTAAGGAAGCCGGCGCAGAGGCGTGTGTCTACCTCCTTGATGCATGGCGCCCGCATTTCGGGCATGGCTCAAGGAGACGTTCCACTTTGTGGTGCTGGTCTACATCCCGGCGGGTTGCACCTCCAAGGTGCAATCTACCGACATCGGCCTCGAACGACCGTTCAAGGCGTACATAACCGAGTGGTTTTCACAATGGATGACACAAGAATCCAAGGAGAACCCAAAGATGTGGTTCCCTCTTAAGCAAATGAAACAGAACATGCTAGGATGGATGCTTGAATCGTGGATGCAGCTTAAGGACATGACAGACACCATCCGTGGCACGTGGTCTAGGTGCGACTTTGACGAAATTTTCTCTCAAGAGTTGCAGGTCATGGCCTTGAGGCGGTGTGTGAGACGCGGCCAGTTCCCAGGGGACAGTGAGATTCCTAATGATGATGAGCATGGTAGTGTGTAGTTTGGCTAAGTTTTGAATTGTGCTTTCTAAGACGTTTCTAATTAACGCAATGGTTAGCTTCTTTCACTACTGCGACAAATTGCCGTCCCCCCCCTCGGAATTGATTTGTCATGTCTGGGCTTACCGACACCTCGGATGCAACGAACACACACCACGTTTGCAATCTAATTTTCCACGCGCTTTTTTTTCACGGACAAGAACTAGTTTTCTTCCTGCCTTTTATCAAGGAACTCGTAAGTAATTTATGCCCAGTGGCTAGGAAACCTAAACTAATTTCAAGGAATTCCCGGAAACATTTTGATTAGTTTCTGAATTACAGCGGCAATACGGGTCTAACCAGTTAGGCCACGAAGGCACAATTGCTGGTGAAAATAGGGAGGTCCCATCCTGTGCCTCGTTTCTTTTCGGGTGGTTTGTACCTCCTGTCGACGCGGTCGTTCGAAGCCTTTCCTCCCGCTCGATTCTAACGTCCAGTCTTCCTTCCCCGTCGGCTCGGGTGCAGATTTGAGGCTTTGATTTTGACTTTGATTCTATGATCCCGCGCTTTCAGAAAGCGGGACGTTAAATGGCGAGATGTTTTGCGAGCATTCTGGAGCGTCGCATTTGCGCCAGTTTGATTTGCGAAAGGTTTGGTTGGAATCATTGTTCACGCGCAGAATTTACATGGACTTCCGCCGATTGTATGCCGATGTGCCAGGCCTCCCAACGTTTGGGAGGCCGGAAAACAAACGTTAAGAGGGTTTCTCTTCAGACGTCTACCGTCTGGACGTTGATAGAGGCCCTGAACCGACGCACTGGTTTTGATTTTGATTCTAGGGTATCCGCATTTACCCCCTCGAACTTTGATTTTTGGATGATTCTTCGATCAGGAGGGAACTGGTTCGAATCAGCGCGATATCAAGTGGGACTCCTCCAAACTCGCGGGTGACGCACTCCGAGATGGACGGACATAGTTCTTGATTTTTTGGGTGAGCGTCGAGCGGCGTTTCTACCTCGATGTGTCGACTTCGGCGGCCGACTCGCACACCCAGCGGCTGGTACGCAGCCGGCAATTTTTGTCGTGTCGTCTTCAAGAAGAAAGCGTCGATTCGACCGTAGATGTCGATCCATATTTCTTAAATTAAAGTCCTAAATCACGTTTTACAATAGAATCAACATCACAGGCATTTCGGCTGATTCTAATTATTTACGCCGATAGGACGTTACCCAGATTGTGGGAGCGATGCCACATAGGCAAAAATCACCTCCAAAACATAAGAAATCGGCGGGTCGCATTTGATTCTTGGAGTTTTTTCGCCACTTCATTTGGCGGATTCGGCAACGGTTGCGGGCTCTCGCGGACGACTTCGTCGCGCCGCGTCCCGCCCTCGACACATAGAATCAAAATCAAAATCGGAGCGTCGGTTCAAGGCCAGAGATAAGTTCATCGCAGAACGCTGTTTCATTGTAACTAGCAGCTGCATGGAAGTCATTGCTCGAAGATGCCATATCTACCGATTTTTGTTCGAATGTTTAGATTTCAACCTTCGAACTTACGTCGCGCTGTGCCGGCCGCTGAGCATCCTGGATGACCGTCGACTTGCCAAAGGCCGCGTCGCCTAGCGTCATTCAAATCAGGAGTAGCTTCCAGGGAACAGGGAAACAACATGTGGGTATTTGGCGGACCGACGTTGGCGTTCTGCGCTCATTCGAAACCACTTCGTTTGGGAGCAAAATCAGAGTAAAATCAGAGTAAACGTCTAAATCGGGCGGTAATTTGAAGTTCTCCATAGAATCAAAATCAAAATCGAAGACTCGGATCAGGGCCTCGATTCCAGGTGCGGGTTTGGGCTCGTAACCGTGCGATGGGCTGTCAGATACTGTTTGCTAGCATTATGTCTGCATAGTCAACTGCGGAACGGGACTGCTGCCCGCGAGGCGCAGGGCGGGGGAGGCAGTACTGTACGGACAAGCTAGCCGTCCTGTCCAATGCGTGGGAAAACCCCTACAATCAACGGAAATGGAAAAGGCCGAACATATTACCCAGACATATACCTTCTCTACTAATGTCATAACTAGAGGTATCTGAGTCCATGTCCTCTGAACAGATTTGAACCTACCTGAATCCTGGCCTACCTGAGACGCGACCCTAGTTGATGTTGTCGAAATTTGAGGCCAATCTAGATTAATGGAATGCTAGTTTAACAGACCAACAATCACGGGGTATGATCGTGGAGAAAATATGGACAATTTGTATCTCCTTTACAAACGACGTTCACGTGCTTGTTTACACCTTGATTTGGCCCGATTTCATGTTCATTCATCTTCATCTTTTCGTATTATGGCTCAAACGGGATTAAAAAACAAAGCACATTCATGGTCATCACCTTGCCATCAACTATCTTGAAACAAGCCTCAAATAAGGCACATGTAAATGGTGTAGCCTTCATCGTCCAACTATCCCGGTATGTATAACCAAATTTTCTACTCATAACATCGGACACGTTTGCCCAAAAAGGGATCCTTGTGTACCAAATGATGTTGATGAATCTCAAGACGATACATTCCCTTTGTGTTGTGCGTTGAGAGTGGGGGACATAGTCCAACCTTAATTCAAACTTTTCAAAATCAAGCGCCATTATTTTTCCCTTTTGTGACTCTATAAGTAGTTTCCTACATGTTTGGTCCTCAAATTTAGTCTAAGGGCATATTGGGCGTGTTGGGGTTTTGGAGCCTGCAGTGATGAAGTCACCGCGTGCTCTGATGCAGCAAGGGGGCCTTGCTGCTGTCCAGGATCTCTGTGCCCAGCAAGTAAACCTTGTACTCCAATGTGTAGAAGCGGAAGACTTGGATTGAAACTTGTAATTGAAAAAGACTATCAAGTACAAGTATGGTACAAGGAAACAGCGGTGAAACACAACTCAGCTTAGTGCTCTGACACAACCTGCCCCATCCGAGGGCGCAACACCTTGCTAGGCCGTCAAGGCTGTCGTTGCAAGGGTCTTAGCACGGTCACCGTACTTTCAGGTGAAATGGCCTTCAGGTTGTCAGGGTAGCCTCCTCTCCACGCTGGCAGCCACTGCCAGACTTACAGGGTTGTCAGAGGTCTTCTGACCCTCCTAGCCAAGCTGGCAGAGTGCTGCCAGGCTTACTGGGTCGACAGAGGGGAACTCCAACAAAGTCCTTCCAGACTTGATCAGCACTGCACAGGCAGAGCTGACGCCAGACACTAACTCTGGGCTCTCACGCCTAGACACAACTCCTGGCCCACAGATGGGCAACGTCAAGCAAGACAGCTCAAGCTAGGTAGCTTGAGTCTTGCACGTGGTCTGGCCACCACAGCGAGGTAGTCAGGCCTTCAGGTAGTCAGAGGCGTCCTCCTGCCCAGGCTGGCAGACTGCTGCCAGGCTTACTGGGGTCTTGAGATGAGAGCGACTGCAGAGTCGTGGTCTGAGGCGTTGTCTGGCAAAGGAGGACTGCTGGTGCAACTGGTAGAGTTGATGGAGTTGCTGTTGAGTTGTAGTTTCTGCTGGAGTTGCTGCTGGAGTTTCTGTTGGAGTTACTGGACTGACTGAGTCCAGTCTGCTTTTATACTAGGATCCTGGCATGTTGACCAGCTACACTGTGCCCAGAGGAAGCTTCCTGCTGCAAGGTCGTAGTTTCCTCCTCAAGGAATCTTCCCCGTCCAAGGCATGCAACTTCCTCCTCAAGGAAGCTTCCTGAATGCTGGCAACTTGGCCGTGATCCCAGCTGCTGGGTCGTGCATGTTGCCGTTGACGCAGGGCGGTCCCCACTCTTGGCTCTGCATGCAGCTGCTAAGTCGTGCATGTAGTAGCTGATGTAGCTGCTGAGTCGTGCATGTGGTAGCTGATGCAATGCTGAGTCGTGCATGCACCACCTGATGTAGAGTGGTCCCTACTCCAGAGCCCTGCTTGCATGTGCTGATGCAAGCGGTCCCAGCAGTCCAGTCAGGTGTAGCCCCACACTGACTGGTCTGGGCCAAGTACCCAGCAGTGCTTGCTTGCACTACGCAGCTGCTGACCAAGCTGGGCCAGGAGGCATGCACAGCCCTGCTGTGCATGCAGCACACAAAGATCCAGGCTCCTTTCCCCCCTTGGACCTGGATGCCAGAATTTAATCTGGCTTGTACATCAGAAATTCCTGGTCCAGCCACACCCGGGTAGTTACGGATAAAAAATTGTAACTTCGCGTACAGACCTCCGATTGTCCATCTGACTGCTCCATGTCGAAGCTGTCGCTCAGCGTAGTTATCGCTCACATTAACACTCCCCCTCGATAGGTGCGCTGATGAATGCGGAGACTGTCGCATTTTTTGAGTGGAGAAATGAGTGATCAGTGGAGGTTTTAGCTGCCCGGAAAAAAGGTCTGCTGCCTGAAGAGTTTTCCAAGTTGCTCTTGGGTGTTCTCCGGATGCTGAGAATTTTTTGGAAAAAACGGGGCTCGAATCGGTCGAGTATCGGCTTGGAAATGCTCAATCTGAGCTTTCCTGGGTTTTGTCGGGGCTGTTGTCTGGTCGGAGCCGGTCGGGTGGAGCAGAAAAAATATTTTGGGTGAGGCTGGGTTCACCTTCCCACTCACCACCGAGGTTGCTTCATGCAGAAGCAACCTCCCACAGCCCAAGCCACCGTGTCACTCATGCACGGGCTTGGCTGTGCAGTGGAAGACTCCAGAAGCTTCCACTGACGAGGCGCTTGCGAGGCGGGACCGCTGCTGGGACCGCCTGCTTGGACCGCCAACCTGCTTTTGCCACCTCTGGTCTGCGACTATAAAAGCCAGTCGCCAGTCTCATTTTTCTGATGTTGTAGTCTTCTGCTCCCCCTGTCGCTCCAGCCACCTGCTTCGACGACTCTCCTCGGCTACTTCCGCCACTTACTCCAACCACACCCAGCTGCTGCAACACGACTTTGCCGTAGCGTAGGCACTTATCGTGCCCCACGTCCGTTCTTGGTCTGCTCACGACTCTTCCGGCGACTTGAATTTACTGGCATCGTCACCGCCGTTGCAGCTGCTCTGGTGGTCGTCGCTGGTGTTTTAGGTCGATGCCTCTCGATTTTGCTGGTTGAAAATCTCGTTGCCCATCTTTTTTGGCGAGTATTTGGGCTACCCTTCACGGGTACCCTGCCTTTTGTCGACCAGAAACGCGCCCCTTCCACCATTTTTTTTTAACATGCAGCCCACCGGCTGCGTCGATTGGAGCTTGCCATGGCTCCACCGGCCATGGCCTTGGCCTTGGCTTCTTGCGCGTGGCCCTCCACCACCTTCCGTCGCTTCAGGGGCGGATATCGGTCCAGCCTTTTTTTTTTTCCGGCTGGTCCTCTCGAGCGGAGGCCTCGCGCGAGGCCTCGCTCGCTGATCGCCGGCCAGCCACCCTGCCGTCGCGGCAGGGGGCCTCGCGCTGGCCTCCTGTCGCGGCAGGGCCTTGCCGCGCCTCTGCCTGCCGTCGAGGCAGGCACTTGGCCCAGCTCGCCATCGCGGCGAGCTGGTGCGACGTCCCACTCGGACGTCGCTCCCCTCCCCCTCGCTCGTCGCACCCCCTAATTCCCCTTCAGCCCATGTTTTGCTCGCGACTGCGAGCTTTCCCTTTTTTTCGTTTTCGGTCGCGCTGTTCTGCTCGCACACCACTGCGCGCCACAGCTCGACCTGGGGCTTTGTTCCGCAATCGCAGCTTTGGCCGCTTTTTGCTTCCGCGACGCTGCTATTCCCACGTTTTTTTTTTGCAGGTGGCGATGTCAATCACGTTTCGCCACCGTGAGAGGTCATTTCCATTTTGTAAAAAATGGTGCGACAGTAGCTGCTACGACGAGGGCATAAGCAGTTGCTTACTACAACTGGTTGTTGCTTCTCCAGCTGCTGCCATTGCTTCTCTGTTGCATTGGCTGCTGCTAGAAATGTAGTTGAAGGAGGTTCCATCGTGGCGAGAAGTAAACTCGCCCTGCAATTTTCTTGGGGGTGAGGAAACCCAAAAAAACTGGGTTCTGACTGCTGCCGAAACAAAATCTGAATTCCGACAGTTTTTTTTGTTTTAAATCCACCAGGCTACCCGCAGCATACCTGGGACGTCTCCCATTTTCTTTTCTTTTTTTATAGTCGCTGCTGTTGCTGCTGCTGCTACTGGTGGTCGTTTCTTCCACCTCCCAGAAGGCACCACAACCAGGTTGGCTGTATAGCTCCGATCCACATGACAGACGAGCTTAGCCACGTACTCGTCGTGATCACAACGAGCTGCTCCACGGTCGTTCCCAGACCTCGAGCTCCTCGTCTTCACTCCGACAGCTGCTCTGAATGTTGCACTCCTGCTTCAGCTCCTGCTGTGAGGTCAGTTACTGCTGAGCACGCTGTTCGCGGAGAAATTGACTTGCGGTCGTGAGGAGTAAACTTGCCCCTCCACCAATTTTTGCCTTCAGGTGGAATTTTGAGGACGAGATCCTCGACTGCTCCAGAGTTCCGACATCTCTGTCGCAAATTTTGACTGGGTGTAAAATCTGGTGTTGAGCAGCTGTGAGCAGATTGCGCATGTCGCCATTCTCTATGCATGCCGCCTTCGTCAAGACGGGCTAACTGCTTCCACCTGCCACTCTGATAGGATTTTTCCATGAAGCGTAACTACTCCATTCATGCATGCCACCTGACACCAGATGTGCTTACTGCCTCCACCTGCCGCCCTAGCAGGAATTTGTCACAGAGCACAACCGCTCCATCTGTGCATGCCACCTGACATCAAATGGGCTTGCTGCATCCACCTGCTGCCCCGGCAGGAATTTGTCTGCTTCTCACCTCGCTGCATTGCAAGCTGCTTCAAGGGCTTGACAAAACACCTTCACTCTGCCTTCCCTTCACTACAGGATCTCCTTTGCTCTTCCTCTAGCAAAGTGAGCTGTTGTGGTGGAATGTGTTGCTGGCAATGTCACGGTGTTCCTGTTGTAGCCGACGTCAACTTGCAACCAACTGCTGAGTTGAGCTCCGGACCCCTTTTTTTCTCTTTTGGAGCCCCTTTTCTTTTTCCTCTTCTTCTTCCGCTGCTGCCCGCACCGCGTCATGGAACGGGTCTTGCGGTTGTGAGAAGCACATGTCAGACTGCTGACGAGCGTCGCTGCCTTGATGTGCTCGTCTCTGTTGCGCCGATGGTGGTGAGCTGCCCCAGAGCTGCCACCATGCTGCTGCCTCTTGTATCGATGCTGTGTCGATGCTATCACATCGTGTGAGCTCATTATGTGAGCTCTCACATGCTCGTGGCTCCATACACGAGCAACTGCTACATCACTGCTGCTCTTACAGGTCGTAGGCTAGCTTCTGCTTGGCCGCCTACTGCATTGGCAGTGCATGCTGCTGTCGCATTGGGTTCGTACAAGTTGATGAAGAGTCAGCTTGTCACGCGCTTTGAGGCTCATTTGAACCTCTGACTGCTGCTGAAGACATGTCCATCTCAGCTGCTCTGCTGCACCATCAGCATTCAGCTGCTGGGTTGTCTTCTGTTGGATGGAGCATGAGAACTCCGTCTGGGATGCGGAGCCACTGTCCGCTTTGTTGGTCAGCTGGTGGACGTTTGGCGAGGCGTCCAACCCTGTGACCTCAAGCAAGCACTGTTGTTGCGACTGCTGCTTGCTGTTGTCAGGCTGCAGATGGCAGCCTGGTTCCTTGGTCACCACTCCACTCTCCATGAGCTGCTGCAAGATGGCTGCTTGCGTTGGCTCTCTGGCAACCTGGGTTGTTGCCGATGGCTTCCCTGCTTGCGACTCGCAAAGCAGTGCATGGAGTGATGCCGACCCTCGTGACATCATCACGTGGGTGTTTGAGAAGCACCGCTGCTTGTCGTCAGCTGCTGCTTGTGGCGCTTGAAAGCCTGGTGGCACTGCTGCATGCTTTGACTGCTGCAAATGTGCCGTTGTGGATGCTTCAAGGAACGCCACAAGGGTCAGAACTCTTCCTTCATGAGCAGATGAAGTAGAGTTTATCTGCTCAAGACGGACATGTTCTGGCATGACTGGAGGAGAACTGAACTTTGGTTGATGTGCAGATGGCTGATGTGACGCTGATGAAGCCTTATTCAGCTGTAAGGCCTCATTTTGTTGTTGAATCTGCGTCACCTGACCTTTGGGTTGAGCTGCTTGGGTAGCTAGCAGCTCACAGGTATGCCGCTCCCGTTGGCAAAGGAGCTGCTGCTTGCCAATCTGCTTCTGTTGCTCTATGCTTTCATGCTTGAAAGCTTGCTCCCCAGCAGTCTCATGCTGACTTGTGTCAAGCAGTACTCGTACAAGTGCCATGGATGACACTTTCGTTGTAGCTTACTGTGACTCTTTCACACGTTGTTGCACCATGCCCAACTGTGCAGATCCTATCACTTGCACCTGCACTAGCATGAGAGTTTGTGGCATGAACTTTGCCACATTAGCCTGCGGGTCTGCTGCGGTTGATGACGACTGTAGTTGTGCCAGTTGGAGCTGATGCTGAAGATGCACCTGCTGCTGAATCCGGGACAACTGCTGCTGAAGCTGTGGACGGTGAGCTTCAAAACGCGTGCCAATCAACTGTTGCCGCAAGACTCCATTTACACGCACATTGTAACGACATGCCCTTGTCCGAAGCGCCTCCTCTATTGAGCGCTCCGTCGCCTCAGCTACTGCTTGCTCTCTCCTTGGACCACATCCTTGGTCCATGCACAAGCTTGGCGCTGATAGGCCATTCAACTATTGAGAGACCATGTGTAGGCCCTCCACATTGAGGTTGCTCAAAGCGTCCTCCATAACTCCATGTGTGTAGGGTCGCGACGTCACGCGCTCACCCTGCCACTGGTAAGTGATGAAAGTCGTTGTCATCCTTTGAAGCTTGAGCTGTAACTGTTGCTTCTTGCTGGCGGCACGGGTCTGCTGCTCTAATCGCATGTTGAGCATGTCCAGACGTCCTTGTGCTCTGATACCATGTTGGGGTTTTGGAGCCTGCAGTGACGAAGTCACCGCGTGCTCTGATGCAGCAAGGGGGCCTTGCTGTTGTCCAGGATCTCTGTGCCCAGCAAGTAAACCTTGTACTCCAATGTGTAGAAGCGGAAGACTTGGATTGAAACTTGTAATTGAAAAAGACTATCAAGTACAAGTATGGTACAAGGAAACAGCGGCAAAACACAGCTCAGCTTAGTGCTCTAACACAACCTGCCCCATCCGAGGGCGCAACACCTTTCTAGGCCGTCAAGGCTGTCGTAGCACGGGTCTTAGCACAGTCACCGTACTTTCAGGTGAAATGGCCTTCAGGTTGTCAAGGCAGCCTCCTCTCCATGCTGGCAGCCACTACCAGACTTACTGGGTCGTCAGAGGTCTTCTGACCCTCCTAGCCAAGCTGGCAGAGTGCTGCCAGGCTTACTGGGTCGACAGAGGGGAACTCCAACAGAGTCCTTCCAGACTTGATCAGCACTGCACAGGCAGAGCTGACGCCAGACACTAACTCTGGGCTCTCACGCCTAGACACAACTCCTGGCCCACAGATGGGCAACGTCAAGCAAGACAACTCAAGCTAGGTAGCTTGAGTCGTACACGTAGTCTGGCCACCACAGCGAGGTAGTCAGGCCTTCAGGTAGTCAGAGGCGTCCTCCTGCCCAGGCTGGCAGACTGCTGCCAGGCTTACTGGGGTCTTGAGATGAGAGCGACTGCAGAGTCTTGGTCTGAGGCGTTGTCTGGCAAAGGAGGACTACTGGTGCAACTGGTAGAGTTGATGGAGTTGCTGTTGAGTTGTATTTTCTGCTGGAGTTGCTGCTGGAGTTTCTGTTGGAGTTACTGGACTGACTGAGTCCAGTCAGCTTTTACACTGGGATCCTGGCAAGTTGACCAGCTGCACTATGCCCAGAGGAAGCTTCCTGCTGCAAGGTCGTAGCTTCCTCCTCAAGGAATCTTCCCGGTCCAAGGCACGCAGCTTCCTCCTCAAGGAAGCTTCCTGAATGCTGGCAACTTGGCCGTGATCCCAGCTGCTGGGTCGTGCATGTTGCCGTTGACGCAGGGCGGTCCCCACTCTTGGCTCTGCATGCAGCTGTTAAGTCGTGCATGTAGTAGCTGATGCAGCTGTTGAGTCGTGCATGTGGTAGCTGATGCAATGCTGAGTCGTGCATGCACCACCTGATGTAGAGTGGTCCCTGCTCCAGAGCCCGACTTGCATGTGCTGATGCAAGCGGTCCCAGCAATCCAGTCAGGTGTAGCCCCACACTGACTGGTCTGGGCCAAGTACCCAGCAGTGCTTGCTTGCACTGCGCAGCTGCTGACCAAGCTGGGCCAGCAGGCATGCACAGCCTTGCCGTGCATGCAGCACACAAAGATCCAGGCTCCTTTCCCCCCTTGGACCTGGATGCCAGAATTTAATCTGGCCTGTACATCAGAAATTCCTGGTCCAGCCGCACCCGGGTAGTTACGGATAAAAAATCGTTACTTCGCATACAGACCTCCGATTGTCCATCTGACTGCGCCATGTCGAAGCTGTCGCTCAGCGCAGTTATCGCTCACTCTAACAGGGCGGGCACCCTGTGGCGCCACAAGACAAGACTTGAAAATACATCTCTACATTTGGTTCAGGGTTCTCTTTCCTTTAACTTCCTCTATGATAGATTTCGAAACAAATATTCTACACTTCAAAGACAACATCCTATCCCTATATTTTAGCATAGATTCATCCTTCAAAATTATCCAAATCTTAACATGATTGTCAATGAATTAAATGGAATCAACTAGTAAAATATTAGGCATATGATCAACGAATTAAATGAATAGAAATCTTAGAAAAAATCATAATGAGGGTATAAAGTTGAACAAAATGCAAAATAAAACACAAAGGGATTTTTGACTCCCCACTGATGGAGCGGGGATTCCTACAGATGCGCGTCGGTTAGAATCCCCAGTGAAGTCCCCCCCACTCCCTCCGCTTGTCGGCAATCTTCCAGTCGCCCATTCCATCGCGGACCTCAATCTCGAGGGCCTCGATCGGCGAGCGGGTGGGTGGGTAGGTGGGCTTCGAGAGGTGGAAGGGTGGGGAGGTGCGACGGTTGACAAAGTTCCAACCGACGGACGTCGACTGTCAATCTCCCCCTCCCCTCCCCACCCCTTCATGTTATAACGACCCTCCATCATGAATTCCGCGATGGAGGGCCGCATTCTAGCATAGTCATGCTTAAGTAGCGACATGTGTCGTTGTTTGAGCATGGTGAAAACCGGGGGGATAGAGATTATCGTTTCCAGACATGGGAGAATGGGGCTAATTTTTTTAAAAGAGGGATAGATGAGGCTTATTGTTCCAACAGGGGTATATGAGGGTCACGGGTGACAAAACATGGGGAATCACCATTTTCATAGATTAATCATCTATTTAAACGCATGAAAATAATTTTTTTGTATTCAAATGATGCATTGAATATGAGTACACTAGCAAGTTAGGTTGAGGTGTATTCTTTTTAAAATTACATATTAATTGAAGAAATAATGCATGATGTTGATTTTAATTTTCCACTTCATTAAAAAATAACATTTTTATTTTTCATAAGAATTGAGGATTTAAAAAATTCCGAGATTTGTTTCGGAAATTCTGGGAAAGGCATGTTTGCATTGTATAATCACAATTACATTTTTAAACAAAGGTATTTTTAAGGAAAATTGAGGAGGCCTTACCATCATATTATTTCATTGTATGCTCCAAAATATTGTTTTAAATTAATTGGATTTATTATGATTGAAATCATGATGCTGGATTATGAGGGTCGAATCATAACCCATGCATCAAGTTTAAAATGGTGTTTGTATCTAGGCGCCCCACTGTAAATGTACAATGCAGTAGAGGGCCGTGAAATGTAGTTCCTCGTGTGGACACGGTTATCTTAAGGTTTTCCGACGAATCCATCTCAAGGAGTCTCGCGGCTCGAGCACGTGAGCGTCTCAACAGGCATGAAAGCCACTTGCAACGACACCATCACGCTAGCGTTGCCTGAGATGCTCGCTTTTGGCACTGCGGCCTCGCGCCAGCGCAGCAGTGTGTCACGTCAAGGGGAGGATGGAAAGTCGTTGGACACATGTTCGGCCTTCAGGTCGATCATGTTCATCCCGTCTGCAAAGGCAAATTCATGTCAGCTCTTGTGTTATGTTTTGGATGCTTCCTATTTCAACAGTCAGCAATCTCTTCTGTCCCCCTGGCTGCATCTTCGCCGTTGACCTCTTAGCCTTGCAAAGCCGCCATGTCAGCCAATTCGGCCATGGCGGAGTTCGTTGGGGCCTTCCCCTCCTCTCCCAGCACCGGCAACGCCGTCTCCCCTGCCGAGGCCACTCTCAGCAGAACCAGCAGCGGCAGCGGCGTCAGCAGTAATGGGTGCAACCCGCCTTCCCACTTCTCCCCGCCGAATCTGTGCGCGGTCTCCTCCAGCACGGAGCGCTTGGAGCGCTTGGAGCGCTTGGGCCATGTGGACTCCTCGGATCCTTTGGACTCTTCGATCAATATGACAGCAGAACAGGCCCTTTCCTGCTCCTCCCGCGCGTCCCTGGCCGAGGCCAGGGCGGATTCGTGGGATGCCTCGAAGGACAGCTCTGGCGGCGCAGGCGCCGGCTCACAGGGTGGGTCTTGGAGGGCGCTCGACGACAGCGCTGACCGCCTCCAAAGCAGCCTCAGCACTTCGGAGGACGGTGACGTGTTCAGTGCCTGTGGCGACAGCGAGTCCGGCAGCGACGTCCAGCCGACAGAGCGAGATTCAGGCGCTTCAACTACAGCAGCAGCAGCAGCAGCAGTAGCAGGAGCAGCAGCATCAGCAACATCAGGTGCAGCATCACCCGCTGCAGGAGCTCTCTCAGGATGGCGAAGGTCCACCTGCCTAGGCGCCCATCCTCCTCCGTCCACCTCGTCTTCTGCTGTCGCATCTGCTGCTGCTGCTGTTGCTGCTGCTGCTGCTGGCATGGCCTCCTCCTCTGCCCCTGCAGGCTCCGGGGCAAATAGGCTGCACCCACCCGACACAGCAGCTGCGGAGGCTGCTGACATAGCAGAGGCAGAAGGCGTAAGTCCCAAGCGGCGCAGCCAGCGCAGGAAGGAGGGGGGCTTGAGGAAGTCCTCCAGCACCAGCTCCACCACCTCACCTGGAGGGCTGGCGCAGCCGCAGCACCACCGAAACTACGGGCTGGGCCAGAGTCGCGCGCGGGTAGGGGGTGGGGGAGGAAGAGGCTTTCAGGGACTCTCCATCGGGTCCGGCCTGGGTGTTGTGCGCACTATACTGGAGGAGGAGGAGGAGGAGGAGGAGGAGGAGGGAGG
>SZWC01005774.1:53174-70959 GCA_023375785.1 Penium margaritaceum | reverse complement strand
AGTCACATAGGGGGGGGGGGGGGGTGACGAGCCTTGTGTAGGACCCAAGCGGCGATCGATCGTCGCTTGAGGTTCGCGCCAGGGCTACACTCCCCCACAGCAACTTCCTTGTTGCTTCCTAATTATTGAAACGCCCCTGATGGTCGTCGAGAAGAATTCCTGCAACATTCTGGCTGCACGGGCTGCTACAGCCTCACCACGAGGCCAAATTAGAAACCGGAAAAAGTGCAATGACCAGAAAAATACGAGCTACACTGTCAGGGTGACTTGGATAACCTGCATGTCATCCAAACACATTAGGATGCCGAGAGCATGTCCGCTCCCCCACTCGTCCGTGACAACCACGCAGTTGGCGGTGACAGCCCACACGTCAGGTACCTGCACGAGCATGGACGTGAGCCGAGGGGTCACCGTAAGCTGTGGACGCACACAACAACACTCCCCCATGACCGGAGGGCGAACATGTCCATGAACGTACATGCACTTGACATCACAGAGGACAACGGGCACGAACTGACAGTGCAACGCAGAGATGCCACAGCGCGAGCAACAGCAACGCAGCTGATACAAAGGAGATCAACCAGCATCGGGGGCAAGGCAAAGTCCCACGGAACGTGCGGCCGCAAGAAACTTCGAGCGACTCAGTGCCTTTGTCAAGAAATCAGCACGCTGCACACTCGTACCCACCCAAATGACCTGAACCTCGCCGCGATCCACAAGGTCACGGATGTAGTGGTACTCAACATTGATGTGTTTCGTGCGTGCATGGAACACACCTGAGTTCTCCGCGATGGCCTTCGCGCTCTCGTTGTCACTCCGCAGCACGACGGGGGGCATGGACTGACGCAACTCACGCAACAGACGTACCAGCCACACACTCTCAGCAGCACCGGCGCCCAGTGCCACGTACTCTGCCTCGGCGGTGCTGCGAGCAATACATCCCTGTTTGCCGCTGCGCCACGAGACAGCGGTACCGCCGATGAGAAAGATGTAGCCAGTACGACTCTTGCCGTCCGGACTCCAGGCCCAGTCACTGTCTGTATAGCCATCAAGAACGACTGAGACCTGTCCGCGATAGCGGAGGCCGGTGCGAGCGGTGGACACGACATACCGCACGCACCGGACTGCTGCCTCAAGAACTCGCCTGCGTGGAGCCTGCGAGTACTGTGCCAGCAGGTTGACAGTGAAGGCAATGTCGGGCCGAGTCGTCGTGGCCAGGTACATGAGCGAGCCGATGACGCGGAGGTACATGGTCACGTCGACCAGCTCCCCCAGCTCTGCCGGGTCGTCCACCTTCAGGGCAGCCTGCCCGTCAGGTGTGAGGGGAGTGGACGCAGTACGGACGGCAGCAAGAAGGTCAGCAAAGCGCTCTCCCAAAGTGAGGGCATATCGCGCCTGATGGACAAGGAGAGTCCGTCGTGCGCGATCACGCACGATCTCCATGCCCAGGAAGACAGAGGCCTCGCCAATGTCCTTCATCTTGTAGGCTGCACGCAGAACCGCCTTGGCAGCCTCGACACTCTCCAACTGTGGGGACGCAATCAGGAGGTCATCCACATAGACGAGAATGGCCGTCAGAGGCGCGGGAGCCTGTGAGGTGAAGAGAGATGGGTCTGCATCACTCTGGACATACCCAGCTCGCTGGAGCGTGCCTGTGATCTCCTGGTTCCAACAGCGAGGCGACTGCTTCAGGCCGTACAGGGCCTTCCGCAGCCGCCAGACCTTGTCCGGGGCCTTGACATCGACGAAGCCAGGCGGCTGGACCATGTAGATCTCCTCCTCAAGCGCGCCGTGAAGAAAGGCGTTGTTGACATCCATCTGGTGGAGCTCCCAATCGTGCTGTGCCACCTGGCTCAGCAGAGTGAGGGCTGTTGTCATGCGGCCGACAGGGGCAAAGGTGTCGGTGTAGTCAACACCCTCCACCTGTGAGAACCCCTTGGCGGTCAAACGGGCCTTGTAGCGATCCACAGAGTTGTCCGGCTTCAGCTTCTTCCGCAAGACCCACTTGGCCTGCACGGCTTTACGACCCCGCGGTAGATCCACGAGATCGTAGACAGCATGCTCCTTAATGGCCTCGAGCTCAGCCTCGCATGCAGTGCGCCAGAGCTCACGGTCAGGACCAGCCAAAGCCTCCCGCAACGTGTTGGGGTCAGGCGGCACGCTGTCTGAGCTGCGTGTGGTCAGGGCATACGCTGCTGACGGTGGCCCCACAGTGACCATAGAGTCTGCTGCATCGCGTGCCAACTCACACTCATGGGCGAGTAGGGCCCACCCGGTCGAGCACGCTGGGTGGGTCTCGCGGAGACCAAGTGCACTGAGGCCGAGTGCCTGTGTGCCTGGGTCACCACTCCGCACGCTGCGGGTGGGACGCGGACGAAGACGCCCTCCCTCAACGCGGCGATACGGCTCAATGGATGGCGCTACCGGAGGAGGGGGTGCAGACTCGGCTGAGGCAGGTGACTGCACACCGTCAAAGGCGGAAGCTGGCAATGTGGGCACGGAGGGCTCGGACGCCACAGGTGACGTCGGTGACACAGGCACGATAGCGCCAGGTGGTGCAGATGGCACAGGCATGTCAGGGGCAGGCGATGCGAGTGACGCAGGCACAGGAGCAGCTGGCGATGCAGAAACAGAGGGCTCCGACGCGACAGGGGACACAGGTGACGCGGGCACGGTGGCGACAGGCGACACAGGGGATGTAGGCATGTCAGCGGCGAGCGACACAGGTGGCGGAGGCATGTTGGCGGCAGGAGGTACAGACGCGCCAACAGCAGGTAAGGCGGGCAAAGTGCTCGAGGGGTGAGGCGGCGCAGGAGCTGCAGGGCTTACTGGGCGGACAACATCCGCCGGCCCAACACAGGGCTCCCCCACGCGAGAAGGTGGATCACACCAAGAGGAGTGCTGGAGCGCCGAGCCGCCCGCGAGCAGGTCGCGGTACGAAAGACGCTCAAAGAAAACAGCGTCACGAGACTCGACAATGCGTCGACGGCTCGGATCCCAGAACCTCCATGCTTTGGAACGGGGAGCGACGCCGACGAAGGTGCAAATGCGACCGCGGGGAGATAGCTTGGATTCTTACTGTTCTGGGGTGAACCAGACACAAGCAAGGGACCCCCACACGCGGGCGAGGCGGAGGTCGGCCCGACGGCCGAACCACAGCTCGTACGGGGTGCGGTTGCTCGGAAGTGGACCATGAGGGATCCGGTTCCAGACCCAAGTCATATAGGTCATGCCCTCAAAGGCAAAAGACTCGGGCATGCCGCTGTCCACCCGCATTGAGCGGACCGCATCCTCCATGGTGCGGTTCCAACGCTCAGATACACCGTTTTGTTGGGGTGTGGCGGGGGCGGAGAGGTTGTGAGTCACTCCGAGCGCGGTGAAATGTCGCGCTAAGTCCCCAAGGAACTCGCCACCCCGGTCCGAGCGGAAGTTTTGGAGGGCGTGGCGAGACTGTCGCTCAGCCATGACGAGCCAGGTTTTCACCGCGACAGCGGTGTCACTCTTTTGACGAAGACTGAAGACCCATCGCATGCGGGTGAAGTCGTCCCTTGTCCTCTTGGAACTCGACAGGGAGGACATAACGCCCCTTGTCCTCTTGGAACTCGACAGGGAGAGGTCCCAGAAGATCTGAGTGTACTAACTCGAGGGGGCGAACCGCCCGCGAGTCAGACAAGGGGTAGGTGGCGCGATGCATTTTGCCTTGTGCGCACTGTAAACACTCCGACTTGGGCGGCGCTTCAAAAGACGCCGCATCAAGACCGAGAGCAGGTTGCGTACGCACTAGACGGTCAACGGCATCCAGATGCACGTGACACAGACGTCTGTGCAGCAAACGCTGGTACTCAGGCGAGAGTGTACCAGTCACGAACACACGCGCGGAGGTGGAAGGCGGGGAGGGGGGGTCAGACGCTGGACAACCCGATATGTGATACAGATCATTGACCACTGTGCCACGCAGGACCTCCTCCTGCGTGGCACAGACAAAGATTGAGGCACTCTCACCTGTGTGCGACACGCCGAGGCCCATGCGAGTGCAGGCACGAACGGACAACAAGCTGAGCTCCAACCCAGGCACATACAAGACGTCCGAGATATACAGGGGTCCAGCCGGACCATGGAACTGTACCACGCCTACGCCCTGCACTGGGATCTCCTGACCAGCTGCGGTGCGCACAGACCGCACGAGACCGACAGGACCAAGGACAGCAAAGTCATGACGCCGACAGGTCATGTGATGGGTGGCACCTGAATCAACGATCCAGGTGGCATCCGCCACGCGTTCCGACGCTGTGACAGAACAACGAGCAACAGAACAGGCCGCTGATACATGCAGTTCCGTAGAGGACTGCTCGGCAGACAAACGGGCGACAGCACGAGACTGCGACTCATGAAGCCAGAACAAGTCATCAAGACTGGTGCACGTCTCCACGCACCGTTGCAACAAGCCGTCATCAGGACTGCGCACAGCAGTGGAGGTAGCGGACTCAACGGAGCACGAGCGACGTGGCACGACATTCCGACGGGACACCACAGACGCAACAAGACCGGTAGAGGGACCCACCGACTCAGCCAACACACTCGTACTTCCCTGGTGGGGATGGTGTGCCGACCGCTGGTGGAGATCGACGAAGTGGGGGGCTCCTATGATGAACTGTTGAGCCTCCAATGACGCCCCGGTGTGAGCCGGGAATGCGCCGCCGATCCCTGCTGTAGGCGTCGCAATCGTCGCCGGTGGAACCTCCGCGGCGAACGGGGTGAGAGCACGTGCCAACTTCCACCGGAGCTCCGCGACGGTGCGTGCCCCCTCTGCAAGCCGCTGCTGGATGGATGGCGACTCTCTGGTCGTTGCGGCGGAAGTCGCCGATGTAGTTGTCACCATCGTCGCCGCCGAACGGCGTGCGGCGGAGGAGCAACGGGCGTGCGCCAACCGCTGCTGGAGCTCGACGATGGTGCGCGCCCCCTCGGCGAGTTGCTCATGGACAGCCTGTGACGTGCCCGTTACCGAGGAGGCGATACAGGTCGCCTGACTGGTTGCCCAGACAGCGGCGCCGAAATGGGACGGTTCGGTGTACGGCATGGCCTTCATTGCAGCTGTCGCCGCTGCTGACAACGACACTGCTGTTGGCGTCAATGCCACTGCAGCTGCTGCTAGTGCGACCTAGACCGCCAACGTTCGTTGTCTACGCAGCTGTGCTGTGACTGCTACTGCTCCTATCTCTACTGCAGTGGATGCTGCCATTGCTGCTGTTGCCGCCTACTCTGCCGGGAACTTTCCGGCAGAGTTTCCCCTGCCCCAGTGGGCGTGGGAAAAATGTTGCAGGCCTGTTTCAACCTGGGGAACACCGTTGAAATCCCCCTGCACTGCCGGAAAAAATCCGGCAGCGTTTCCCCCGCCCCAGTGGGCGTGGGGAATACGTAGAGGCCTTCTTCTGCCTGGGAAGCGTGAATGGACCCCCCCCTCCCCCCCCCTTGCTGCCGAAAAAAATTCCGGCAGCGTTTCCCCCGCCCCAGTGGGCGTGAGAAATCTGGGAGGGGACTGTGAAGTCACTTGTGAGTACCTGAACCACCCCAACCCAACCCAGGAGCAGAGGGGAGCCCAGCCAGCAAGGGGGAGGGGAATACCAGAAGAGAACGACTGTTGGTGCTGCCGCTGCTGTTGCTTTTGTTGCTGCTGCTGCCGCCGTCGCGCTCAAAGGTGGTGGACTCAAGCCACCTCAGCGTCGGCTGCTCCGCCCGTCGCTGCTGCCAAAGCTGCTGCTGCTGCTGCTGCTGCTGTTGCTGCTGTTGTAAGGCAGCAGCTCCTGCCGTTACGGCTGGCTGCTGCTGCAGCCCAATGCCGCAGCCCCCCGGCGGCTGCTGCCCGCTGCTGTAGCCGCTGGCTGCTGCTGCCGCCTGCTGCTGTGCGCCGTCGCCGCTGCAGCTGCTGCTCCGTGCAGCTGCCGCCGCTACTGCGGCTGCAGCAGCCGCCGCTACTGCGGCTGCAGCAGCCGCCGCTACTGCGGCTGCAGCAGCCGCCGCTGCGGCTGCTGCCTGCTGCTGCAGCCACTGGCTGCTGCTGCAGCTTGCAGCTGCACCCAGCCGCCGCTACAACTGCTACTCCGCGCGGCTGCTGCCTCGGTTGTAGCTGCAGCAACCGTCGCTGCGGCAGCTGCCCGCTGCTGCAACAGCTGGCTGCTTCTGCCGCCCACTTCTGCGCTCAGTCGTCGCTGCAGCTCCTACTACGCACAGCTGCGGCTGCAGTTGCTGCTTGCGCAGCTGCTGGTGCAGCTGCTGCTCCGCGCAGCTGCTACTCCGCGCAGCTGCTGCTCTGCGCAGCCGTCGCTGCGGCTGCTACTCGGCGGGCCCTCCCAGGACCGTGCTGCACGTCTCACGTGCAGCACGACGAGCTCTGGCTCGTGTGCTCTGATACCAAGACATGAACTAAGAAATCCACGTTCATGTGCACCACAGCGTGGTGCTGCTCACCACGGTTCCAATGCACTCATCGGCAAGGGAAACGGTGAGGGAACGGGAAAGTTAGGTCAAAAACGGTGAAGAGTCACATAGCGGGGGGGGTGACGAGCCTTGTGTAGGACCCAAGCGGCGATCGATCGTCGCTTGAGGTTCGCGCCAGGGCTACACTCCCCCACAGCAACTTCCTTGTTGCTTCCTAATTATTGAAACACCCCTGATGGTCGTCGAGAAGAATTCCTGCAACATTCTGGCTGCACGGGCTGCTACAGCCTCACCACGAGGCCAAATTAGAAACCGGAAAAAGTGCAATGACCAGAAAAATACGAGCTACACTGTCAGGGTGACTTGGATAACCTGCATGTCATCCAAACACATTAGGATGCCGAGAGCATGTCCGCTCCCCCACTCGTCCGTGACAACCACGCAGTTGGCGGTGACAGCCCACACGTCAGGTACCTGCACGAGCATGGACGTGAGCCGAGGGGTCACCGTAAGCTGTGGACGCACACAACAACACTCCCCCATGACCGGAGGGCGAACATGTCCATGAACGTACATGCACTTGACATCACAGAGGACAACGGGCACGAACTGACAGTGCAACGCAGAGATGCCACAGCGCGAGCAACAGCAACGCAGCTGATACAAAGGAGATCAACCAGCATCGGGGGCAAGGCAAAGTCCCACGGAACGTGCGGCCGNTACAGCCTCACCACGAGGCCAAATTAGAAACCGGAAAAAGTGCAATGACCAGAAAAATACGAGCTACACTGTCAGGGTGACTTGGATAACCTGCATGTCATCCAAACACATTAGGATGCCGAGAGCATGTCCGCTCCCCCACTCGTCCGTGACAACCACGCAGTTGGCGGTGACAGCCCACACGTCAGGTACCTGCACGAGCATGGACGTGAGCCGAGGGGTCACCGTAAGCTGTGGACGCACACAACAACACTCTTGCAGGTGACCAATTGAAGCAAAGCTCTCGAATCCAAATCGGCAAGCATACGATGACTCGGGCGTCACAACAACTGCAACAGAGGCGCCACACCATCCAGCCGTAGGAGGTGCCATCTAGTGCAGCAGAAGGAGAAACAATGACTGGGGAGAAAGAAGGGGGGGGGGAGATGTTGCGACTGAAAATGTTCAGAAAGTAGGCGTCACAACAATTGCAACAGAGGCGCCACACCATCCAGCCTAGGCCTACTTGAGAGCTTCATTGTTGTGATCAGCACAACATGCTTGTTTTCTGCTGAACATAACATGGAGCAAACGTAGCAAGGGGCATGCACCCACATACGCTTGTGGCATGCACCCACGGACGCTCGTGGTCAATGTGGTGCAAATACCACGCTTCATCAGTAGCCTGCTGCTGCTGCTATTGCAAAAGCAAGAGTTCTGGTCTATCCCCAAGAGGTAGTTGGACGTAAGCACCCTGGCGTTGCCACCGGACACCGTGCTGGTCCCTACATCACCAACGTTTGCACGAGAGGGTGCCCGCATCAAGGACGAGGTAGCGTACGAGGGGAGAGCAAGGCATGAGCAATGGTCACGTGTTTGTCGCCGTTGCCCCGGATATCACCCCGGCAAGGATTACAGCCCAACTGATTACTACAAGCGGGAAGACGCTGTTGAGTATGCAGCGTACAGTCACTCAGCCTCGGATGATTCACCAATGCCATAGAGCGTGCCAGCAACAGAACCTCCACGAGATCAACGAACTCTTCAATCCTGTGTAAGCCCACCCGTTGCCCATAGACCTTGCCAGCAGAGTCAATGTGCTGCCCTTGGTGGGAAGGCAAGGCAGTCACCATAGTATCTCATAGGCCCTCGGCTGCTTGCCCCTCTATTTCCCAAGCTCTGGCTCAGAGTCAGCTTCATTGGCACCCTCTGACATTTTCTCTGTTTTCGTAGTATCGCTGGTCTCCAACAATCTTGTTGCCTCCACATTTGTTGCCACTACACATGTTGCTCGTGCGCCTGCCAGCACTGTTGCTGGTAGAGTTGTTCAGACATACACGAGAGGCGCAGTTCATCAGGGGCCACTTGCTACAGCTTTAGTCAATGTAGTCACATAAGTTGCTGCTGCAGCTGACTTAGTAGCAGCAGCGGTAACAGTAGCAACCACTACTTTCTCCAACGTAGTAGTCTCCATGTTGCTGGCCTCCTCTGCTCCATCGACCTGCAGTCATCACGCTCTTGTGCTTGTCTCCACAACATCAACAGTCTCTACACACTTAGTTGTTGCCTTGGCAAGTGTTGCTTGCCTCCTCGTGTCAGCTGCATCCACTGTGGTAGTCATTGCAGCATCCCTCGCAGCTGCTCCTCCCCCTCTCTCCACACTCTGTCGCTAGGCCTGGTGAGCGTGGCACCTCACCTTCTACCCCTCACTTTGTTTCTTCTGTGCATGGGCATGTTTGGGCATCCATGTCCATTGCCTTGCAGCACAGCCACAGCTCTTGCATTGCCACCGCAGCGACAGTGTGACTTTGACACGTTGCCACCCCACTTTACCTCCCATCTCACATCTTCACCTGAGAAACTTGGTTGAGGATATGGGCACAGGGAGATCAACTCTGGAGACACTATCATGAGCCTAACCCTTCTGCAACCCTTCCTCTGTCCCTGTTAAGTCTGAGTCCGTGCATGCTGTGAGTGCCCTCATCCATGGAGGACCCAACAATCTCATGAATGAGGTCGGTTCCTACAGTGCCAACCCGCATGTTGCAGTCCCGCTGACCCAGTTGTTGCCTATGCTCTCATCAAACCCCGCATCGTAGTGACAGAAAATACAGCGCAAAGCGTCCCCGCCATCCAGTTCAACACGCTATCCATGTGTGCTAATAGAACTGCTGATGCCTACTAGGCCAGCACTATAGGATTGCTACGTGACCTTGGCAAGGCAGTGCCTAGACAGCTTTCAGCTATTCTCTCTATCATTAACAACATTATTCCCGAGATGGATAGGCCTTTGACAAGGAAGATGTAGCCAGACCGGCTACGTGCATCACGATCCTGGACCTCATTGCTTTCAGTGTATCTATCAGCAACTGTAGACGGTTGCGCGCAAAAGCAAAAGCCAAGGCTTGGGGTAGACATGGCATATGAACAGCACGTAGTGGATCCTCTAGATGTTGCTGTCGTGGATGTTGTGAGAACTACCACAAGACATTCACAATAAATGCAGCATTTGCTCGTGTCAAGGGAGCCAACGACACGGATGCTAGTTGTGACATCGACAGGCTCTTCCAAAAGGGCTAGGCCCACTGACATGAGGAGCCTTTGCCAGGTTCGCATGATAGGTGTGGATGCAGAGTGGGCTATGGCCAACGAGTCAGCAAACCCCCTCCCCCAACATCCTGACATAACCAGCCTGATGTACATGTAGAGTACCACGCTCACGATCACGGCAAATCTCCATAACCAAGAAGACGCAAGATGTGCCAAGATCCTTCAGTTTATACACGCACTGGAGGAGATGCTTCACGGCCTGGTCAGCCTGGGGGTCAGGGGACACAATCAAGAGGGCATCCACGTAGACCAAGACAGCGACGAAGGATGTAGAGGGAGCACTCACAATCAGAGTTGGGTCAAGTGGACTGCGGTGATAGCCTCCTCACTCAAAGGAACCGCAAATGTTAAGGTTCCAACAACAAGGTGATTGCTTTAGGGCATACAAGGCCTTCCTAAGGTGCCAGACTTGGTCCTTGTCATCCTCGGTCTGTTTTTTTAGCCCTAGGGAAGAGCTGTCTATACCAGACGTACAATACGTGCCCTCCCTTGATTTGAGACTTCTCTCTATTACGACTCTCAATGGCCAAGGAATATTTTTTTCTTCTAGCCACATCATTACTTCTATCTTGCACCTCACTACAGGCTATGTCTTATTTTGTAGCACGCATTATAATCGTTTGTTTTTTTGTTCCCTCCTTGGCACCCTCCTATGCCACAACTGCTCTTGTTCACATCGCGCACTCCCTTTCTCCAGCACACACATAGCTGCTACATCATTGCCTGTGTTAAATCCACACTACTGTGATTGATCAATTGCTTTCACACAACACGCGTACTTTCTGAATCCCTCGACCTTTCGAGTACCCTGTCCTGCTGGTTGCCTTAAATGTACTCAAGGCAAAATGGATGTCTCACCTTTCTCCATCTCTGGCTCCCGCATTGTCCATCCCCTCGACCTCTTGCATGCGGGCATTATGGGACCCCTTAGACATGAAGCCTTACGTGGCCTTGTCCGCTATGGACTTTGTCTCACAAATTACTACTCTCGCATGCGCTGGGTCTTTGCCCTTCGGCAAAAGAATGTTGTTTGCACCGTTCTTGAAACCACGCTACTGTTTGCGGTTGCCATCAGCACGGGTTTTTTTTTCCTGACCGTGGTGGTGAATTTACGGAGTCCTTGGCCCCCTAAACACATTAGCACAATGACGTGATCAATCATTAGAACCACATTCTTGCTCATGGTGTTCGTATCCTTCTTGCTTAATCTGGTCTGCCTCTTCTCCTTCAACGCCACGTCCTACATGACCTAAGCCTTGAACCTTGCTCCTCACGGTCCCCTTCCCAACGCTGGTTTTGCCACCGGGTGGACTTACGTCTTGCTTGTGTCTGAGGTCATGTCACTGCCATCTGGCTCCTCCAAGATCGTTGCAACAACAAGCTTAGTCCCCGGGCTCGCCTCTACACCTTTCTTGGTGTCTCTACCATGTCTAGGGCCTGGCAGTTCTTGGACTCTGACCAGCCTCGTGTCATTGAGTCTCGCGATGTTATGTTTTTCTAAGAAGTCTTTACAGCATGACTTGTCTCGTGTTGCTTCACCTTCTCTTTCCTTGCTCTGTCAACTTGGGGGGTGGGTCTATCTTAGCCTTGAGAGCACATTTCCCACTCCCTCCACAACTTTGTCGCCCCCTCCATGGGCATCACCAGTCCCCTCCACGTCAAAGGAGTCTCCTCATCTGTCCTCACTCCCTTGCATCCTGACTGCTCTCTTCCCAGACTTTTTGTCGGCCTCTGTGTCTTCTGCCACGTCATCCCCCAGGTCCCCACACGTGCCAGCCACAGCTAGTGCACAGCCCCCTCATTTATCTCCTATTTTAGAGTCATAAACTAATGAGCCTGTCAATGTCTGAGTGCCACATCGTGGGTCACATTCCACTCATCCTGTTGTCATCCTAGAGCCATACACGCGTGGAGAGCATCTTCGTTCTCTCTCTCAATATTTGACCCGTCAACCCTCTGAGAAACGTCCACGTTCTAGTGTGTCTTCCTCTACTAGTTAGCCCTTGGCCAGGCCCATTGGTCTTGATGCACTCAGACTTGCTGCCAACATGGTCCACCCTAAGTCTGTAGTGGGATGTGTACTTTTTGCACATAAGCTCCACAGTTCCCTCGACACTTATGTCAAAGGCCATACTCCTCCATGCTTTTCCATGAGTGGAATCTCTTCACTATCACCAGAGCTTGCCACAGTTCAGTAGGCTCAAGACGTGGCTGATGTTGATATCTGGGAAAAGGCCATGCAAGACGATTTGAATGCTCTCAAAAAGCATGACTTCTACGAGCTGGTGGACTTTTGGCCGATACACCACCACTTGTGCACTTCTGATCCTTAACGCACAGCATGACATGGTATTGGAGGAGATGGACGTCAATAATGCATTCTTGTACGGATGTATCCATGAGGAGATCTTCATGATACAACCACCAGGTTTCACCGATGGCATGAACAGAGTAGGCGACTACGAAAGATTCTGCACAGCCTCAAGCAATCTTTGTGTTGTTAGAACGTATAGATCTCCTCCAATCTTGAAAGAGGTGATTATTGCAGTAACACCGTTGATCCAACACTCTTTCTAGGTACCCCATTAGAGCCCATTGTGGCCATCCTCCTCTATGTTAATGACCTGCTTATTACCTCTCCTAGCTCTGTCGCAGTCCGGTCTGCCAAGGCATTCCTATAGTCCACACACAAGAGGAAGGACTTGGGCCGAGCTTGTGTGTTTCTCTGCATGGAGCTGGAACGCAATCAATAGCTTTGCACTCTACATGTGCACCAGGCCACTTATGTTTGTAGCCTCAGAGAGCATTTTTCCTCCTTACTGTCCTCGTATCTACTCCGATGATCCTAGCATGATAGTGTCTACTGAAATCTCTCGGTCCATCACAATAGGAGGAGACATTCGATGTCACCGATTACATCAGTGTAATTCGGTCCCTAGTTTACCTTGTCAGCACCACTCAAGCAGATTTGGCCTTCTCGGTCAACTTCTTTGACTAGTTCTCATGGTAGCCTCATCAAAAGGAAACATGAGGATATCTGTATGTTGTGCGTCACGTGCTCTCTAGAGCCCGTGTTGGACTATGCTATCGCATCCAGCCCTTTGTGGTTATTGAAGATGACACAGACAATGATCAGGCATATGACACAAATGCACGCAGTTACACGGGATACATCTTCCTATTTGTTTGACTTCTATCTCTTGGAAGAATAGAAAACAAGTGGTGTGTTGCTTGCAGCTCAAGCAAGGCCGAGTACCTAAAACTTCGTGTATGTACGTTCAAAAGCATATGGTTTTGCTGCTTTTTGCAACACATGTGTGTTCCTATCAATTGCATCACTCTACGTTGTGAAAACCATAGCACAAAAGCAATTGTTGAGTGCGATGGTATGCATCATTCTCCTGTGAAGCAAATCGATGTTGAGCATCACTTTAAAAGCGAGCGCATTTTTGCCTGAGGGGTCCAGGTTGTCTGGTTTGATACTCGTCACTTATGTGAGCACATAAGTGGCCTCTTGCTTATGTCTACACATACACCATCACTACAGGTGACTAATCTGAAGTGAAGCGCTCGGACTTACTATCGTCACACACCCAATGGATTATGCACTTCTAAAGTCTCAGCAGAGTGCAATAGTGGCGCCTGAGGTGTCCAGCAAGAATGAGTTTGAGAGCTGACTTTCCATGATCGCCATAACCTGCTTGATTTATCCTTAGCAAATTGAGGAGCAATATGTTATTGAGTGCATGCACCCAAGCGCTCGTGGTCTATGTGATTGACTATGGTTTAGTCATGCATGCTTAGGCAGGTTATTGCTTTGTGATTTTGGGTTGTTGATCCTACAGGACCACATGGACGATTGATTTCAGTGTGAAAGAAACCGCCAATAACTGATTGCGGATATGCCCAGATCGAATCCAGAGTGGCTTCCGAGCTTCAATCAATCTCTTTGCATGGATTGCATGGTCAGCCTGTCTTGATGACCTCGCTGGCCTATTACTCTCGATACTCAATTCTGGCACTTACTCCCGATATCGAAGGGTGGTTGATCCATTCCACAGTACCGTGTGTGATCCTCCCTCTTGCTCTCGTGCTTGGACACATGACCTAGCCTAGCAACCACCAGTACCTACAGGAGGGGAGGAGAGGAAATGTGTGTATAGGAACTGTGTGTTGGGTGGAATCGTTGAAAAATGTACTTGTACATGTAAAGCCCATTGGTACCTAGGAATTCTCAGTTTGTGAGAGGGGGAAAGTGGAAGGAGGTGAGTGAATTGGGTGACCGTGTATGCACGACGTAGAGAGAGGTACTGGGAAACTACAATACGATATTAGTATCTCGAGGGTAAATTGCTAGGTTTGTGGGAGGGAGGTGAATGTATTGGGTGTATCTTTGGTATGTGTGTTCTATGTAGGGTAAATGAGAGGTATGGCTAATGGGGGCATTTTTCTGCACTGGTTTTCAAGTGTACCTGTCTAGTGCGTGATTGTATCCTCTATGGAAAACTGGGCCTCCTCCCCTATGGGGGGGTCCAGTGCGTGGGGCTAGTGTATGAGGACAGTGCGCACGTTCCCCACACAAAAATACACTGATCACGCACTCAGTGCGTGATTTTGTCCTATATGGAAAACTGGACCCCCTCCCCTATGGGGGGGTCCAGTGCGTGGGGCCAGTGTACGAGGGCAGTGCGCTCATTCCCCACACAAGTGTACACTGATCACGCACTCAGTGCGTGATTTTATCCTCTATGGAAAACTGGACCTCCTCCCCTATGTGGGAGGTCTAGTGCGTGGGGCTAGTATATAAGGGCAGTGCGCTCGTTCCCCACGTAAAAATACACTGATCATGCACTCAGTGCGTGAATTTTTCCTACATGGAAAACTGGATCCCCTCCCCTATGGGGGGGGGGTCTAGTGCGTGGGGCTAGTGTATGAGGGCAGTGCTCTCCTTCCCCACCCAAAAATACACTGATCACGCACTCAGTGTGTGATTTTGTCCTATATGGAAAATTGGATCCCCTCCCCTATGGGGGGGTCTAGTGCGTGGGGCTAGTGTATGAGGGCAGTGCGCTCATTCCCCACATAAACGTACACTGATCACGCACTCAGTGCGTGATTTTGTCCTCTATGGAGAAATGGACCTCCTCCTCTATGGGGGGGAGTCCAGTGCGTGGGGCCAGTGTATGAGGCCAGTGCGCTCGTTCTCCACACAAAAGTACACTGATCACGCACTCAGTGCGTGATTTTGTCCTATATGGAAAACTGGACCTCCTCCCCTATGGGGGGGTCCAGTGTGTGGGGCTAGTGTATGAGGACAGTGCGCTTGTTCCCCACACACAAATACACTGATCACGTACTCAGTGTGTAATTTTGTCCTATATGGAAAACTGGACCCCCTCCCCTATGGGGGGGTCCAGTGCGTGGGGCTAGTGTATGAGGGCAGTGCGCTCGTTCCCCACACAAAAATACACTGATCACACACTCAGTGCGTGATTTTGTCCTCCATGGAAAACTGGACCCCCACCCCTATGGGGGAGGGGGGGTCAGTGCGCGGGGCTAGTGTATGAGGGCAGTGCGCTCGTTTCCCAAACAAAAATACACTGATCACGCACTCAATGCGTGATTTTGTCCTCGATGGAAAACTGGACCTCCTCCCCTATCGGAGGGTGCAGTGCGTGGGGCTAGTGTATGAGGGAAGTGTGCTTGTTCCCCACACAAAAGTACACATATCACGTACTGAGTGTGTGATTTTATCCTATATGGAAAACTGGACCCCCTCCCCTCTGGGGGGGGGGGTCGGTGCGTAGGGCTGGTGTATGAGGGCAGTGCTCTCGTTCCCCACACAAAAATACACTGATCATGTACTCAATGCGTGATTTTGTCCTCTATGGAACACTGGACCCCCTCCTCTATGGAGGGTCAGAGCGTGGGGCTAGTGTATGATGACAGTGTGCTCGTTCCCCACTGAAAAGGACACTGATCATGCACTAAGTGCGTGATTTTGTCCTCGATGGAAAACTGGATCCCCACCCCTATGGGGGGGTCAGTGCGCGGGGCTAGTGTATGCGGGCAATGTGCCCGTTCCCCACACAAAAATACACTGATAGCGCACTCAGTGCGTGATTTTGTCCTCTATGGAAAACTAGACCTCCACCCCTATGGGGGGGTCGTACGTGGGGCTCGTGTATGTACATAATCGATGTGTACATACACATTTTGAGTACACTAGAATTTCAGTGCCCTTGCCTAGTGCGAGCGCACTACTAGAGCGCACTCAAAACCCAGTGCGTGATTGGCCCGCCATCAACCATATATGGTAAATGAAAGGTACACTTGAGTTTGAAAAGCTCTTTGAAAATTGGGAATTATCAAATTGTGAAAGGGGAAGGAGGAGGGGGAAAGAGTGTCTAAGTGAGTTTACATGAAGCATACATCGGGTGCTTGACAGACACAACAGTGTACCTCTAGCTTGTAGGTACATGGATAAGTTTGTGTGGGGGATGAGGTGATTACCATACCAACAACCATATTCCATTGTAATTTCACCTTCAATTTTGTGCTTGTAATATTCCCCTCTACCAGGGTATCTTTAAAAATTGGAGGTGATGACAAAAACTGGCAAAAAAGAAGAAAAGTATTCATAATCCCCCACCGTTGACGTCCATGTACATTAGAAAACATGTAATCTCAGAGTCAACATAGAAATGTGGATGCAAGTGCAATCCATTATGGAATTCCACCACATTGGAGTGTCAACGAAGATAAAATACCACCCATATCTAGGCTCATAAGCCTCAATATGTTCATTTTGTCTTTTGTCTTTGCATTTTCTGAGGGGAGTGCATTGGGTGAGTGCATATGTACCGTGCATTGGATATGACGCGTGTCAGAATCACAAGTGTATTTAAGTAATACCCCGGTGATCTTTACATTCTTAGTCTTGAAATGTTGGAAGTATGTGTTCCTCAAAATTCAAACACAATTTTTAACTGCAAATTATCCATATGTTCCAAATTGTACAAATCTGGATCTACATTTCTCCTCGACAAAGTCCCTTGTTAATTCTTTTGCTGATCCATTCTTTTGACAACAAGCCTTTTGACTTCACCTGTCCATGCACAATGTCACTGGTAATCTCGGTGACAACACCGTACGGTTGACACCACACAAGCAACATGGACAAAGTGAACACTACTGACACCAATGAAACAGGACTACATGTGTCCCTCTCATCGTTGCCCTTACTCATGGCCGATTTGAACGTCAGAATCACCAAAGTGGCATTCACATGCTTGCAAATACAAACAAACGCACAAACATAATAAAAAACTAGGTTGTAGTTGATGAAGTTTCCCAATGCTTTGTGCTTGAACTTGCATGTATACCAAAGGCAAATTTACCACTCTTTAAATTTGTAAAATCACCAAAACATATATTCATCAACTATTCCCTGTGACATTAAGATTGAATATAAGAATCATTAGTGTTATTGTACATGGGTAAGTTTGCTAAGGTGGAGGGAGGAGGGGGGTCTTGATCCCTTCAGTAGTGTCTCTTTGTTTCTCATATAACTCAACGTGGAATGCACGGTCCAATACACGTTGGTTCGGGAGGACGGGGATGACCTGTTCAGAAGCGTTCTCTCTTTCTTTTTCCTAAATCACTCAATCTGGAATGCATTGTCCAATAAAACATTGTCATACACTTTACGCCCCCTAAAGAGGAGACCTCTACATCTGTGGGAATGGGGGAGAAGGTGACTCAATTAGGTGAGTGTATATGATCCATGTATTAGGTGGGGTGCTTGATGGCTACACTAGTGTATCGGCAGCTTGTGGGTTCACGAATTGGTTTGTGGTGGATGGAGAGTGGAGAGGGAGTTGGTTGTATAGGGACTGTGCATTGGATGGGGTGCTTTACTGATGTACTAGCGTATGAAAAACCCTTTGGCACTTTGGAATTTCTGGCTTGTGAAAGGGGGATGTCGGAAGATGTGAGTTTATTTTGTGTGTGTGTGTGTGTGTGTGTGTGTGTGTGCGTG
>SZWC01005774.1:5303-20893 GCA_023375785.1 Penium margaritaceum | reverse complement strand
GGGTGGGAGCTGCATCAGATGGATGTGAGCAACGCTTTTCTCCATGGTTCACTGGAGGGTGAGGAGCTTTACATGGTGCAGCCACCAGGCTTCGACGATGGCACCGGGAGAGTGTGGCGACTGCGTAAGGCCCTCTATGGCCTGAAGCAGTCGCCTCGGTGCTGGAACCAGGAGATCAGTAGCACGCTCCTTCGTGGTGGGCTCCAGCGCAGCACCGCGGACCCTGCACTGTTTTTCAGTCCGTGAGGCCAGACCTTCGCTGCTGTTCTCGTGTACGTCGACGACCTCCTCATTGCGTCGCCAGACACGGCCGCCATCCAGCGCGTCAAGGACCTGCTGCACGCCACCTACCAGATGAAGGATCTCGGGTCTGCCCGAGTCTTCCTGGGCATGGAGCTCGAGCATGATCGCTCCCAGGGCATCCTCCATGTCCATCAGGCTGCCTACGTGCAGACTCTGTCCACTCGCTTCGCCGAGGACCTGCCACTCGTGCCGAGCGCATCCTCACCCATGTCGCCCGATGGTCAGGTGAAGCTGAAGAGTCCTGACCCAGCTGTTGTGGGGGAGCCAGTTGACGTGACCACGTACCTGCGAGTCATCGGGTCACTGATGTTCCTGGCGACGACGACACGTCCAGACATTGCGTTCGCCGTCAACCTCCTGGCCCAGTTTTCTCAAGAGCCGCGTCACCTCCACCACGAGGCCGCGATCCGAGTAATGCGCTATGTCGTCTCGACTCCTCGGTGATGTCTCATGTTCCGCCGTCAACCGTCTGTTGTCGCAGTGGGCTACACCGACAACGACTGGGCCGGCAGTCCGGACGGTAAGAGTCGCACAGGCTGGATCTTTCTGATTGGCGGCACGGCTGTGTCCTGGCGCAGTGGCAAGCAGGGTTGCATTGCACGCAGCACTGCTGAGGCTGAGTATGTGGCTCTTGGATCAGGCGCGTGTGAGAGTGTGTGGTTGCGTCGTCTGCTGTCCGAGTTGCGCCAGTCTGTCCCATCCATCACGTTACATTGTGACAATGAGAGTGCCATGGCCATCGCCGACAATGACGGCGTGCATCACACACGCACAAAGCACATCAATGTTGAGTATCACTATGTGCGTTCATTGTTGCATGACGGTAGCATCAGCATCGTGTGGGTTGAGACAGCACGGCAGTTGGCTGACTTCCTGACCAAGGCACTGAAGCGCGACTCGTTCAAGAAGGCTGTGAGTTCGGTCGGCGTACGTCCTTGAGTGGCTCTCTCTTTATCTCTGCCTGCCTCTCTGCATGCCCTGGGGGAGTCTGGATGTTGACCGTGTCCCTGTCCGCCCATGTGCACTACGTCTGTGAGTCATGGGGGAGTGTTGGTTTTTTCGCATCTCTCATTGTGCTCTGTTGTGTCCTCCCGGCTTGTGTACATCGGCGTGCAGATGACTGATGGCGAGAATCGACGCTGATGGAGTGTCGTCCGGTGGAGTCGATGCACGCTAAGGTCTTCTCGTAGTTCGCTGGAGCCTCCTCTCTCCGGCGACGCGCTCAGCTCCATCGGCAGGCCTCCTCGGCGGTCGTGCTGCCGGTGGTCATTGACACTGCAGTTGCTGCTTGCATGCGTCCAGCGCGTCCCATCGCGTCTGCATCGTCATGCACTGCCTAGGGTCCCAGTTGCATGTTGCATGGCCCTGTTTGGCAGCATAAACCGTCGTGGGCACTATCTGGGTCTAGGCTGCCATAACTCCTCGCTACTATTTTTCTAGCAGATTCTGACCGCACGACTGCGTTCGCAGCGTTGGTATTATGGTATGGTCCAGTTTTTAGGCAAAACGGACGACGCCCGGGTTTTGGGCTGTCGGCTGACTGGCAGGCCTCACCGAGAAAACCTGCCAGCCTGAACTGAGCTATTTTCTGATTGGCTGATGAACTGAGTAACAAGCTCTACAGAGCTGGGGGGGGGNGGGGGGGGGCTAGAACTTGGAGGGGTCCCCCATTGCTGTTCATTCTTCATTCCTAATCAGTCATTATCAGTTTTCAGCTGCTTTCTGGCGCTAACTCTGGCGCGCGCGTTTCTGAGTAACAAAACCCAGAGCTTCCAGACTTAGACTCTAGAGCAGCAGACTGAGGGGGCAGCTGACTTAAGCAACGAGCGTGGAAGCCCGCACGTTGCATCAACAACGCTGCTGCCCTAACCTGCCGCATAGTTTCCCTTTTGTAGGTGGCCCTGCTGTAGTAACAGTAGCCACCACAGCCGCTGCAGTAGCAGCAGATGCAGCAACACCAGTAGCACACAACAACTTCGCAACAACAGCGGCATGAGCTGCAACAAGAACAACAGCAGCAGTAGCAGTTGCAGCAGTAGCGATAGCAGTAGCAGCAACAGCGGTAGTAGTAGCAACAATAGCAGTAGTAGAGACAACAGCAACAACATCAGGAGCAGGAGCTCTGCAGCTGCCACAGTAGCGGTTGCAGCAACAATGCGACAGCCATTGCTGACGTGAGCCACATTCCGCTGAAGTCACTATTGATGTCACTGCTGACGTGAGTAAAACAAACTATAGCAGTAACCCTGTAGATAACGCAGCAGCAGTTGCTAACGTCAGCCATCCTATGCTGACGTCACTATTGATGTCACTGCTGACATCAACATCACACACACAAAAAAGGAGGAGGGAAAACAAAGGACACCATGGCAGAGAATGAAGTGGGGTCCTCCTCGCTTGGAGGGCCCCCCTTCTTGCAACATCTGCAACAGTTGCAATAGTAGCAGCAACAGCAGGTGTCGCTACTGCAACAACAATAGCACCAATAGTAGCAGCTATAGGTGGAGCAGCCGTAGTAGCAGCCGTTGCAATAGCAGCAGTAGCAGCAACAACAGTAGCAGTAGCCACGAGAGTAGTAGCAGCAGTTGTAGCAGACGCAACAGCAGCCGCCACTGCCGCAATAGTAGTAGCAACATCGGTAGTCGTAGTACTAGCAGCAGCAATAGCAGTAGCCGCAATAGCAGTAGCAACAGCAGCTGTAGCAACATCCGTTGTCGTAGTAGTAGCAGTAGCCGTAGCAGCACCAACACTCCGCAAGCTCTGTCGTTGGTCATGCTGGCTCGACAGATCCGCTCACCGTTTTGCGCCAGTAGCTCGAAACATTGACACAACAACTAGCGGCACTATAGCCACCGACACAACTGCCGTAGTAGCAGTCGCAGCAGCAGCATCAGCAGCCGCCGCAGCAGCAACATCAGGAGTTGCCATAGTAGCCGCAGTAGTAACAGTAGTAGTAGCAAGCACCTTTTTTTCCACTAGGATACGCGAGCCCTGCGGTATCATATGTCACGTAGTACCTGGCGCAAAAACACACCCAACGCCAACAGCAGACGGTGACGTCAGTCTAGGCCCCACTCTGGGTGCCAGCTACAGGCCGAAGGAATTCGAAACCCCACCGCCACCGCTTCAAGCTGGCGAGCAGTTCCAGAGCTGGGAGCTTAGCTTTCGGATTTGGGCATAGGGTGAGGGCTTGTGGCCCTACTGCGTCCTACCCTTGGAATCTACCCAGGCCGACCAGGTATATGACGCCTGTCACGTCGCTCTTGTCCTCGTCCCTGTTGCCCCTCCAGCTGCACGTCTCGTCCTCGAGCCCTTCCTCGGCGACCTCACCACTGGTGCACTCCTTGACCCTGAAGCAACGTGTCAAGTACTTACCTGCCCTCATCGTCTGTCCAGTGACGCTGAGACTAGCCGCCTGATCCGGAGTTGAACTCCCTCTACATGGGGGAGACAGAGATGGTCACCTCTTATTGGCGGCACGCAGAGGACATCCTACGCCGCCTTAGAGATGCTCGGCCACCCCGTCTCTCCGCGCTCCTGACCATCAAGCGCGGCGCCACGGACGTCTTATCTGACATCTTCATCCACTACTTCGAGGAGGTCCTCGCCGCGATGGCTGCCGAGGGTACCCTCATGCTCTGGACATACGAGCTCTTCCTCCACATCGAGGAGGCTCGTCAGGAGTCACATATCCATTGTACTGAGTCCCTTGCCTCTCCTGCCGTCGCCTCAGTGGCTGTTGCCTCCCCAGTAGCAACGTCTTCCGGCACCTCCTCATCTGGCAAGAAGAAGCACAAGCGCAAGAAGGGCAAGGGCCCATTGCAGCAGTCTAGCGGCTTCGGTGGTGGCAGCCTCGTCTTCCTCAACTGTGGCTAGTCAGGACACGGATGGTACACGTGTCTGCTCCCGACTGACGAGGCTCGCATCACGTGCCTTCCTCCTCCTTCTTGGACTCTGGTGCCATCAGACCATAGTCGGTCTACTCCGTTGGACCCTCCACCCGCGAGCGTCAGTTGGAGCAGTTCATCGCACTCCAACCCGGCCGTCCTCGCCCTCGTCCCCAGGGAAGTGCGAGTTGCATCTTTGCTGGTTCCATTGCCCTACCCTACATGAAAGAGTCTGTGTTGAGGTTGTGCCCTGTACCATCGTCCACTCCATCCACTGCCATGCCCTTCCCACCTACTCCTCTTCGTGATGATGTCGCCTGGCTAGATGATTGGCAGTCACGGTTCGTACCTCCGTCCACCGCGTCCGTGTCGCTTGCCCACAGCCATGTGACTGTGAGCAACCTGGCCACACCGGTCTAGGATATGTCAGAGACCTGAATCATCGACTCTGGGACTAGGCATCACATGACGGCCTCGTGCGAGGCCTTCAGTGTCCTCGGTCCCGTCGCCGATGTCTCCTGGGTTTCAATGGGTTCTAGTTAGGTTTTACCCGTTCGTGGTGTCGGCGTCGTTAGTTTCCGTGGTCCTGCTGGTGATGTCTTCGTGACTGATGTCCTCTTCGTCTTTGGCCTTGAGCTCAACCTCCTATATGTCACCGCCTTGATTGCATGAGTATGGACGTTTTGCACTCGCATGGTGTTGGCACCGTGTTATTGCGTCCGTCAGGTCGTGTCGTTCTGAATGCCAGCACCCGTGGCAACTTGTGGCACGTACCGTGCCCGTCCACTTCGACCTCTTTCCCCTCCTCATCAGCCGATACTGGCCACGTGTTTGTTACCAGCATACTCTCTCCGTAGCACACACGTATCTTGCATCGCCGCCTCTGTAGCTTCCACTCTGCCACTGTTGACAGTGTGCTTCGCATGCGACCAGCCATGGGCTTTGATCTAGCCTCCTTTCCTTTGGCGTGTCCCACTGAGTGCATTGATTGTACTCATGGGAAGATGCATAGTTCCACCTACCCCCTGTCTGCCTCTCGTGCGACTGCCCCGCTTGACTTGGTTCACTTTGATGTCATGGGTCCCCTCTTGACAGAGTTGATCAGAGAGCACGGTCGTTATTTCTTGACACTTCCAGACGAGCCCTCGCTACCGTTGGGTCTTCTGCCTTTGGCAGAAGAGCGATGTTGCTCCCATCATTCAGGAATGGCTTGTCTGTGCTAAGCACGAGTGTGGTCGCCCTCTCCGCTGATTTCGTTCTGATCGCAGGGGTGATTTTTTGGGGGTGACCACACTCTTCCTTGCCTCCTGTGACGTCCATCATGAGACGTCAGTACCTTATACGCCAGCCCAGAATGTCTCTGAGCGGTGGAACCGCACCATGGCCGAAGCCGTCCGCACCATGCGGGTTGAGTCCGGTCTTCCTGACAGCTTCTAATTCGAGGCCATGATCTAAATGACGTGGGTCTGGAACGGGATTCCCTACGGACCCATTCTCCATCAGTCCACACCATACCAACACTGGTGTTGAGAGCGAGTCGACCTCCGGCCGGCTTTTTTCTGGGGCTGCATAGCCATCGTGTGGTTGCCTGTCCCACACCAGGGTGGCAAGCTCGAGCCTCACGGCCTTTCCTGCACCTTCCTTGGCATCTCGCGTCATTCAAAGGCATGGCATTTTTGGGATCCCATATGGCACTACATCGTCGAGTCCCCGGATGTCCTCTTCTTTGGAGATCTGTTTCCTCGCAACCTCGCTCGCTTCGACGCGTCGATGTTCTTCCCGTCGTGTGGGGGAGTGGTGGTTCCGTCCTCCGTCCAACTGCGTCCGGGCATCACATTGTCTGCGCCCACGGGTCCTTCTGAGCCGACTACCCCGTCCGTGTATGCCAGTCCCTCAGGACTGACTGCCCCTTCCGTATTCGCGAGCCCCTCGGGGCCGGCTGCCTCGTCCGTGTCCGCCAGCCCCTCAGGGCCGGCTGTCCCGTCCGTGTCCACCTGCCCCTCAGGGCTGGCTGCCCCTTCCGTATCCGCCAGCCCCTCCGGGCCGGCTGCCCCGTCCGTGTCCGCCAATTCCTCAGGGCAAGCTGCCCCGTCCGTGTCTGCCAGCACCTCAAGGACGGCTGCTCTGTCCATGTCTGCAAGTCCCTCAGGGCCGACTGCCTCGTCTGTGCCCGCCAGCCCCTTAGGGCCGGTTGCCCCATCCATGTCCGCCAACCCCTCAGGGCCGGCTGCCCCGTCCGTGTCCGCCAGGCCCTCGGGGCTGGCTGTCCCGTCCGTGTCGGCGTGCTATACGTGGTCCGGGCGGGAGCCTTTGACCCAAGCTGACAGTGAGCACTCAGTCCGCCTCCTCACGCCCTCTCGTGCCACGACCCCTTCTCACCCCACGAGGCTCCTTGCCTCCTGTCAGACCCAATTCCACAGTCGTGAGTGGGGACCCCAACACCAAGGCACTTGGCTTGGCCACACTATCAGTCATCACTGACCTATATCCAGGATCAACTTTGGGCTATGCCTTGCTCCATGAGGAGCACCGGTATGCTGTCGCTACCACATTCACGCGTATGCCACCAGGGGTGCGGGACGAGCATGCCTTTACTGTCCACCCCACGGAGCGACTAGAGGACCCAGCCACCATACGTGAGGCTCGAGCATCTCCCGAGGCCGCTCACTGGGAGGCTGCATGCGTCGACAAGCTCGTCGCCATTCAGCAACATCAAGTCTATGACCTCGTTGACCTCCCCCGGGGCCGTAAGGCCATCGACGCCAAGTGGGTTCTCCGGTGGAAGTGGAAGCCAGACGGGTTCTTGGACAAGTATAAGGCCCGTCTCATAGCCAAGGGGTTTTCTCAGGTCCCTGGGATCAATGATGAACAGATCTTTGCCCCTGTCAGTCGGTTCTCCACTAGCCGAGTGTAATTTAGCTTGGTTTCCCTGTACGGGTGGGAACTGCATCAGATGGATGTGAGCAACACCTTTCTCCATGGCTCACTGGAGGGCAAGGAGCTCTACATGGTACAGCCTCCAGGCTTTGACGATGGCTCCGGCAAGGTCTGGAAGTTGCAGAAGGCCCTCTATGGCCTGAAGTAGTTACCACGCTGCTAGAACCAGGAGATCAGTCATACGCTTCTCAGTGGCGGCCTCCTTTGCAGCTCTGCCGATCCCGTGCTGTTCATTAGAGTGCGAGGTTAGACCCTCGTCGCTATCCTGGTCTATGTGGACAACCTGCTCATTGCATCCGCGGATGCAGCTGCCATCCAACGGGTCAAGGTCCTACTGCATGCTGCCACCAGATAAAGGACTGGACCTTGGGTCACCACGAGTCTCTATGGGCATGGAGCTTGAGCATGATCGCTTTATGGACATCCTGCATGTCCATCAGGCCGCCTACGTCCAAACCTTGTCCGGGCGCTTCGCTGAGGACCCGCCCCTTGTGCCGAGAGTATCCTCACCCATGTCGCCCAATGGTTCGACGATGCTCAAGAGCTCTGATCCAGCCATTGTGGAGGAACCAGTAGACATGACCACGTATTTGTGCGTCATTAGGTCACTAATATTCCTGGCGACGACGACGCATCCTGGCATTGCGTTTGCTGTCAACCTCCTGGCATAGTTCTCTCAGGAGCTTCGTCATCTCCACTTTGAGGCCACGATCCGAGTAGTGCGATATGTCGTCTCTACCCCACAGTGAGGCCTCATGTTACTTCAACAGCCGTCCATTGTGGTGACGGGATACACCGACAGTGACTGGGCCGGTAGTCCGGACGGTAAGAGTCGTACTGGCTGGATCTTTTCATTTGGTGGAACGGATGTATCTTGACGCAGCGGCAAGCAAGACTGCATTGCGCGCAACACTGCTGAGGCTAAGTATGTGTCCCTTGCTTGTGGCGCTTGTGAGAGGGTATGGTTGTGCCGCATGTTATTGGAGTTGTGTCAATCAGTCACGTCCATCACAATGCACTGTGACAATGAAAGTGCCATGGCCATTGCTAACAATGATGACGTGCATCACACTCGTACAAAGCACATCAATGTCGAGTATCACTATGTGCGTTTGTTGTTACATGATGGCAGCATCAGCATTGTGTGGGTTGAGACAGCACGGCAGTTGGCTGACTTCTTGACCAAGGCACTAAAGCGTGACTTCTTCAGGAAGGTTGTGAGTGCGTTCGGTGTGCATTCGTGAGGTTCTCTCTCCCTCCTTGTCCGCTTCGTCTCTATGCTCTGTGCCCGTCTATGTACACTACGCCCGTGAGTCATGGAGGAGTGTTAATTTTTCACACATCACTCACTTGTACTCTGTTGTGTCCTCCCGGCTTGTGTACATCGGCGTGCAGATGACTGACAGCGAGACGCGAAATTACTGGAGTATCGTCTGGTGGAGCCGACGCACGCTGAGGCCTACACACAGCTTGCTGGAGCCTCCTACCTCCAACGTGCTCAGCTCCATTAGCAGACCTCCTTGGCAGTCGTGCCGCCGGCGGTCACTGTCGCTGCATATGCTGTCTGCATGCATCTAGTGTCGTGTATGACTACACTGTTGCGTTCGCAACGGCATACTATGCCTAGAGTCCAAGTTTCATGATTTTTAGGCACTGTTGGTACCGAGGATTAGCGTAGACACTGCCTGGGTTTAGGTAACCATAACTCATCACTACTATTTTTCTAGCTGATTCTAGCCGCACGACTACGTTTGCAGCGTGCGTATTACGGTATGGTCCATTTTTCAGGCAAAGCCGAAGACGCCCGGGTTTTGGGCTGCCGGCCGTCTGGCAGGGCTCGTGGAGAAAACCCTGCCTGCCAGAAAATAGGTCTATTTTCTGATTGGCTTAGAAACTGAGTAACAAGCTCTACAGAGCTGGGGGGAGCTAGAATTTGGAGGGATCTCCCATTGTTACTCATTCTATCTTTTTAATCAGTCATTTCCAGTTTTTAGCTGTTGTCTGGCGCTAACTCTGGCGCGCGCAGGTCTGAGTAACAAACACCAGAGCTCTCAGACTTAGGCTCTGGTGTAGCAGAATGAGGTGGCAACTTAAGCAACGAGCGTGGGTTCCCGCTACATCAACAATGATGCTCCCTCAACCTGGTGCTATAGGAGATTTCCAATTATAGCGGATCCGACGGAATTCTTGACCAATGCCAAAATCGTGGTGCTTAAGGGTTTCTGACCCTCAAGACATCCGGTAACCGTCTACAGTCCTAGGTGACCTTGCTCGAGCCACGTATATCCTTCGACCGGTCGGCGTGACACTGCCACACTAAACTCCCCCCAATAGGAGTGAGAGCCGCCTCGGCGTCTCCGATAATCCCAACGTGGGATTCGAGCCCTGGAGTTCTGATACCAATGTAGTGGATTGGACAGAATCCTTGGTAGACTAGGTCAAAACCGCAGTGCTTGAGGGTCTCCATCCCTCAAGCCATCCCGTCCAACCGCCCACACTTCAAGGTGGTCCCGCTCGAGCGACGTGCCTCCTTCGATCGATCGGCGTGGCACTACCACGCTACACCAACCTAGCGGTTTGTCAAAAAAAATCGATACTGCCCACTAGCTTCCCCATGTGGCGCATGCCATTGATCGAGCGAGGTGGGGCATGATAGCCCCTTGTGATTCTTGCTCCCACGCAAGAATCGCGAAGGAGCAATGACCCCTTTTTTTCTGACACGCAAACCCTAGTACCATGTAAGGCTTTCTATGTTTGGCGCGAGCAGAGCCCGGCCAAACATAAAACCCTGCATCGGTTTGTGTGTAACAAAATTAGGGGGTAATCGCTCCCTCGTGATTGAGAAAAATGGCCCTTCTTTCATTTTTTAAACACCCAAATGCCCAGGTTCGCAAACCCTAGTTTAACTCCACCTCAAATTAGATTCGGGGCTTTAGGGTTTCAGTTTTGGTGCGGGCTCTTGCTGGGCTCCGCAGTAGCGGAGCCTTGCAGGTTCCCTTTCAACTCATTGGGAGTCTCGGAGCCCCCATGCAAACCACATGCAAACCCTCCTTCGAACATTCACAAACCCCTTGAAAGAGGGGTTTGTGAATGTTAGAAAAAAATGTCGATGTCAGCACGTCGACATTTCATTGCATGCAACGTGGACATGTTGCTTCTTTCTTGCTGTTTGTGGGTCAAATGTCTCATTGCTCAAGACTGCGGGCAGGGTAGTCTTGAAATCCTTTGCACTAGGAAAAGTGTTACGCTGTGCGCGGTCTCCAAGTAGGGCATATACACTCTTGAATTTTGTGGGCAATCCCTTCATGTACCGTTTCACATTTCGTGGCCTGCTTATTCCCTGTTTTGTTTGCAAAGGGGATGATGGGGCCTGGTGGGGTAGCCGCTAGTCCCTAATACACAAGATTACAGGAGGGCTCATTGTTCTCCCTCCTTGTTTCTTAATCTACGCGTTCAGGAGTTAGCCAACTTTTGGCTCTGTCATGTTCTTCCTCACCACCAGAGCTCATGTGCTTTCTAGCATGAGCGTGCATGCCATAGATACATTTTTGCATGGTATCTGAGTAGAGGGGGTTGTGTGAGCATGGAAGCAATAGCGCATGTCAAGCATAAACTTTAGGTACCAACGAGAGAAATCGAGGCAGCCAGCATGCAAGCAGCGCATTGATAGCATGCAAGTAGCTTACACAAGTAGCATTCAAGCACAGTGCATGTAGCATGCGAGCAGCATGCAAACAATGCGCAAGCAGCCTGCACGAGCAACAATTGCACGCAGCGCTTGTAGACACGCGTGTATGCGCACGTGTGTTTGTAGCGGGCACAACCAGTTGACAGTAGCGAGCAACAACAACGCTCAGCAGTAATAACAGGGCACCGTTGGAGTATGCAGAAGTACAGGATAGTGAGACGGGACACAAGTACAGACCGCCTGCAAACTGTAGGCGGGCAACACCTCGGGCAATGTGCAACCCGTTGTTTTTAGCTGGCAACAATAACAGCAGCAGCGGCGCCAACAGCAACAGAAGTTGTCGCAGTAGTAGCCTTGGCAGCATCGGCATTGCGGAGCTCATAGGTCTAGCAAGTCTAAACTGCAATAGCTACGCGTTGCAAACAGCAGAGAGGCAGCATGGCAACTGAGCAGCCCTGCGCGGAAGCTACTCGGAAGCTACTTGCCTGTAGTGTGCAGAGGAGCCACTGACGTTGGTAGGCGATGTCCCCTTGTTGGCACCTTGCAGTGAGGCATGAGTATTCACGTCATGCATGAGTTTCTACACGTGTAAATCAGAAGGTTCTGCATTCGGTTATGTGTTCATTAATTTTCTGCCAAAACAATGGTTTTGGGCCGCAAGGCAAACTGACCTGCCGCGGCATGCAACATGACTGGCGGTTGCGGCAGGTATTTATCCTCTGTACTTTGTCAGTTGTCATTTCTCCCTGCACTTTGAAGCTTATGAAGCGTATGAGACTCTGTGTGTCTTTCTTAGCCAAACCCTTGTTGTTCTTGCACCTGCCTTGCCTGCTGGCGCGTCTGACTGGAAAGCATTGCCATGTCAGCAAAACATAGTCCTAGGAAGCTTCCAAGCAACTTATCAGCCCACTTCCCAGTGGTACAACCAGGACATCAGTCATCAGAAGCCATGGAATGGAGCACGAGTTCCATCACATGCACCCATGTGCTCGTGTCCATTGCTCCCATGTGCCCATGCTCTTATGGGGCCTGCAGCCATGGTCAAATTGTCTGTTTTGCCATGTACCCATGTGCACATCCTATCATGTGGCAATGAGCCCATGGTCAAATGGTCCACGTGTCCATGCAGCCATGTGCCAAGTGTCCTTTCGACTATGCCCCCATGCACCAATGCTTTATTGTGTATGTGCACATGCGGTGATGCGCATCTGCGTCGATGTGCCCATGGACCCATGATCCAATGTTCCACTTGCCAATGAGCCCACATGCCATCAAGTCCACGCATCCATGGTCCATTATTCAATGCGCCCATGCGCCCATGCACTCATGGTCCTTTCATCCATTTGTTCATGTACCATGTGCCCATGGTCCATTGGTCCATTTGTCTATGAGCCCACCTAGTGGTCAATGTTGCCATGTGGCCATGCACCCATGGTCCATTGGTCCTTGCTCCCATTGCGCTGATGAGAGGATAGTCCATGTACCCGTGCGCTTCTGTGCCCATGGTCAATTGGTCCATGTTCCCATCCTCCCATGGTCCACTGGTCCGTGCACCCATGAGCCTGTGCGCCCTTGCGTTCACGACAGTTCAGTAGAGCGTCTGCGTGTAGTCCTGCCACGCTCGTATGATACCATGAGTGGTATCATAAATCACACCTTGCTCAGACGGGTGCCCCATTGGCTGTTTTTTGGTTTGTCGTTGGCTTTGGCAACTTTGGCTGTGACGCCGCACCCATCAGGGATCTGCACTTGCATGAGCACGAGCCGAGCCGAGCCGTCACAGTAAATCGGTGGACGCATGTAAATTCTTGTGTGAAAATGATTCACAAGTAGAAAGGGTTCTGGCGCAACACCTCTTCCCCATGTTGAAGCTTGTCAACATGACACTCATGGCTTTGCCTCACAAGCAGGAGAACCACATGACCTGGACTTCTGTCTTCATGCCCCAAATCCCATCATCCTCTGTGATGGATTGTGGGGCTGTCAGTTGACAACAATTTATATTGTGCCCATCACTGCCAATAAACGTTCCACTCCACAAGCCTTCCAAAGGCACTCCATTACATCTTCTAGTCCATGAGACTGCCAGCCCGTCTGTTTTTGAGGAACCATTTTTTGCCTTGTCAGACCACAAAGCGGATGATGAGTTCCAAGCCATGCGGTAGCTCGAGTCAAATCATCCAAGTTTGTGGCCAAGGCTTGAATCAGTGGTCCCTCAACCTGGCTCAGCCTAGGAGCCAGACTCATTATTGTAGAGATTTTGCCAAACGGCGTGAAAATGGTATGGCACTCAAAAAGTCCTGGAATCCATAGACATGCTGGACAGTAGGTCTTCTTCTGTGTGTCATCCAGAGACATTGGAGGGCCAGGGGGGAGGAGGGGGGTAAGGTATAGGGAGGGAGAGACATCGTTCCTTTCAAAATACAAATGGATTTCCTCAAAAAGGGGAGTGACTAGTCAACAACCACAAAACTGCACATTGTACATTGTACTCGTACACAACTATGGTGGCAGTCCCACACAAACCAAACTCTTGAAGCAACAAGTCAGTTGCTTGCGAAGAGGAGGCACTCTACAACACCGGCTGTCCTGTGGCGTGCGTGGGTAGCCACACAGCGCAGCGGCTGTGGTGTGGAGGCAGTGGTCCAGCGTTGGCACTGGGTGTGGCTTAGAGGAGGCACTTGGGGTCGGTGACGCAGTTGAGCAGCATGCCGGTGGCGGAGCATGTGCACTTTCGGCACGCGTTGCCGGGGAAGGGCACGCCCGACACGCCGTGCGCGTAGAACTTGTTGGCCCAGGTGGGACCGGCCGATGTGCACGACGACATGCCTGCGGCATATGCATGCACGCATGGCAGACACACAAGCACAGGTAGAGATGAGAAGGTGCCATGGCTGAGGATAGAAAAAGGAATGGCGAAGAGGATGGCAAGAGCTTGCATGCCAAGAGTGATATGTGTCGACAGAGAGAGAAAATGGTGAGCAGCGGTTTGGAGAACTGAAGAGGGTGTGTGTCAGGGGTATTGGAGCTGGGGGAGGCGAGAGGGAGAGAGGGAGAGTGGGAGGGGGGAGTGGAGGGAGGCAGGGTGGAGTGTCGCACTCACTCATCTCTGGTGCGATGCACTTGCCCTCGTCGATGCGGCTACCTCTGCTGTCATGGCCTCCACCACCAACCTTGGTGACCATACACCTTCACAGAAACAGACAGACAAATGGGAGATGGTGAGATGGAGCACAGATATTCCAAGGCATGGAGGGCCATGGAAGGAAGGGAAACTGGTAGAAGAATGTGGAGCAGACCAAGCTGTGCATTGATGCTAAAAGTTCAAACGATGGTTCATGTCACGGGGTTCGCCATGCCACACCAGTGCCAGGCCACGCCATGGCATGCCACCCCACCTGACCAAGCCCATGCCTCATGCAAACGCACGCGCACACACACACACACACGGACACGCACACGCACACGCACACGCACACGCACACGCACACGCGCATGCACAGGTGCAAGTGCAAATGTACTCACTTGGACTGCAGGCCGGGGCAGGAGGAGCCGCGTGCGAACTTGCCCTGGCGGTCGAGGTAGCAGGTTCCGGAGGGCCTGCAGTCGCACGACGCCTTGTTGGCGGTCCTGCGCTCGGGGTGAAGCGTGCACTGGCACTTGTCGCACGCGCTGTTGCCGTGGATGCCCCTCGTGCCCACCGCGTACGTGATGCTCGTGTACTGGCAGTAGCTGCCCCCTGCTCGCCACGCAACCAACGCATTAACAATGCCAACAAGAACAAACAGCGGCAGCAGGAAGAAGATCGAGTGAGAGGGAAAGCCAACACCGTCCGTCTCCGTGTCGGATTGTCTGTGTGTCACCTTTACAGAGTGCAAAGACTGAAGCAGGCTGGAAAGCAGAGGTTCACCGTTTGCTTTCCAGCTCACCGTTTGCTTTCCAGCTCACTGTTTGCATCTCCAGTCTTCCATAGGGGGAGCAAAGGGAGCAAGCGAGGGAGCAAGGGAGGCATGGAGGGGGAAGACGTGTGAAGAGAGCCGATTGGCGAGGCGCGAAGTGTGTCGCGCAGAGAGGCGCGTAGCGAGGCGGGGGGCGAGCCGCGCAGCAAGGCGGGGAACGAGGCACGGGACAAGGCGAAGCAGAGGCACACACTAGCACACACACTCACTGGCATAGGAGGCGTTGCATCTGCCAATAAGAAACCTGTTGCCTGGGTACGGCGTCGTGTGGATCACGCAGCTGCAGCGCACAGGAAAGCATACGAAGGAGGGCGTGAGCACATCCGCACTTCAAAACACCCACGGGTAGCACACGTACGCACGAGATTCGCTAGCATGCACGTGGGTTTGTTGCGTGGCAACGCAAGACGAGACATGGAACTCTTGGACACGCTGCGGCATAGATGCACGCTGCGGCATAGATGCACGCTGCGGCATAGATGCACGCTGCGGCATAGATGCACGCTGCGGCATAGATGCACGCGCTGCGGCATAGATGCACGCTGCGGCATAGATGCACGCTGCGGCATAGATGCACGCTGCGGCATAGATGCACGCTGCGGCATAGATGCACGCTGCGGCATAGATGCACGCTGCGGCATCTATGCACACCGTTGTCGGTATTCCGTCGTGGCACCAGCAACGATTGCAGTGAGCCGACACTGTGGAGAAGTGAGCCGACACTGTGGAGAAGTGAGCCGACACTGTGGAGAAGTGAGCCGACACTGTGGAGAAGTGAGCCGACACTGTGGAGAAGTGAGCCGACACTGTGGAGAA
>SZWC01005773.1:125228-136208 GCA_023375785.1 Penium margaritaceum | reverse complement strand
TCATTTGCATCATGAGCGTCTTTGTAAAAGAAGAAACAAAAAATAAATGGAAATATTTCTTTCGGACAGGTCCCCAGCAACCTTATGCACAGGAAATCGCAGAAATCTCAACTGCATGACCCGAATCAGTTTTCCGACGTCTGTGGGCCCCACGGCAAACGCAAAAACGGTGAAGGATTATCGGCCTCCCAACCCCATCCAGGCCGACGCGGAGAAGGGGAATGGGGACGAGGGAATCTCACCCAATCACACGGAGACGTCAGCATTCGAGGACCTGAAAACTTTCATGCCCCGAAAATGAGACATATCCCGTTCACTCTCTTCCAGTTCAATACTGTCCGCACTCATAGAATAATAATATAAAGGATGTAGTAATCCATCAATCATCCCAATTACGTCGGTATCCTCCGCTCACTTCCGCGACAGCCGGACCGAACTACCTGAAACTCGACTGCGTGAATAAATCTGCAAGAGTATTTTCAGTCAGAAGATTTTCATACCTTCCTAGACATGAACCAATGAAATGACATGATTCCCAATAAACTAGACAACACCATTAAACAAAAAAATAGAGGTAAACTAGCTATACTATTCATTTACCCAAAAATAGTATTGTAACCTAGATATAGCCCATCTGATGTCAATAAATCACTTCACCAAGATCATGAAGTCAATTTCATGCGTTAAACAAGAACAAGAAAACTAACAAAGCAAGAAAATCCAAACCTTATACGATTTTTAGCATAAAATCAATACCTAACATAAAATCCATCATGTATATTCATGAACTAGATTTCTGAAAATTCATTATCACAAATTGTTGCATCGTAATTCATAATTGAAAGGTTAAGGACATTAAACCTCCGAAATCCACAAAACAAAAGACATTTAATGTAACTATAATCACTCTAAAATATAATTCCTAAAAAAACCATTCTTGCAAAACAAATAATCGTCTCGCATCCCATCCAGAATCATTCATGTACATAGTTGATTAAGATGAGTGAAAATAATCATGGTCTCCGAATCCCAATTCCCCCCCGCTTGCAAGATTTTGGTTAAGAAACCATGCCTTCCTCTCAATTTCTTGATAAAAAACCCTCAAGTAATACACATGGTTATCTTAGTCATGTAAGAGCATAACCCATAAAGAACATAACAAGCCACACCATCATCAGAAGTTTGCCTCTCAAAAAAAAAAACATGCACATATAATTACGATTTAGTGCAAACGACTTTGCAATCTTTCCAGAAAGATACACTAATCGCACGCCCCCCATCTTGTTCATCAAAACCGAAATCACACCCAATCCCGTAAAGCATTCACACTATGGAGTTTTGTTTCTACATTCACATCTCTTTTCCAAAATGTTAGATGCCTTAGAGGTTCGACATGATCCATTTAAACAAATGGATACCCTCTCAACCACAAACAAATCCCAAAAAAGTCACCCCTTACACCAAAATCACCTGCAAAAGAAGTTGTGTGTGCTTCTTTAACACAAATAATAAAGCAATCAATCCAATACAACACATATATATTGACCATACAATGTATGAAATTTGCATATCCTTTTGAACATGAAAAGAAAGTTATGTTTTGAGAGTCATAGGGCTCGATAGAATTATTTCATTCCTTTATAACTTTTAGTGTTAAGTTTCCTTTGTGAATGGTATCAAATCATTCACATATGTATACAATTTTGAAAAATTCCGTTCATTTATATGCTTTTTAACTTTGTGAAATTATTAAAAAACCTATATATAATCAATTTAATTTTCCTTTCATTTGAAGGCTTTTAAATTCGTTATTCTAGGTCACAAAATAACATCATTGATGTTGTAGAAAAGATCCTGAAGACTTATGATAATTCTTTTAATTAAATGAATTATTCAAGATATGTAAGGTCTTCCATCAAAGAAATATTTTAAAATATCAAACAGGCTTGAAATCACATGTTTTAAAATCTCTCTATTTCTTGCATGATTAAGCATTCAAAATATTCATATGCATTTCTTGATTAAGAACATCAGAAATAAATTATTCTTTGTCTTAGTTTCATCGGAATGGTAATCTTTTTCGCATGTTCCAAAATTAATTTCCTTCTATCTTCAATTGCACAAGTCCAAGGTATGAGAAAAAATAATCTGGCCTTTACTAAGTCTTTCATTGACAATAAGTGCAAGAAGGTTAGAAATATTCAATGGTTACGTTTCTTATTTCAGATGTACACTTTTTTCGAAACTGGTCAAATTTATAATTTTTTGACTTATTCATCCATGTAGTTTAAGTTTATGGAAGTCCAATTCCATAGCTTTCCAAATTTTCATGGTACATTCATTCAAAGTTTCTACATAATGAAACATTTTGAACTTTTTGTTTTAGATTCTTGTACTTGTCTTGTTTGTCTTAGAATATCTACAAACATATTCAATTATTCATGTCATTTGTTAAGTTGAAACCAATCGTCTTTGCATTGTTTTTTTCCCTTCATTATCCATAATGTTTTGAATGAGGTCTTTATTTATTTTCAATGTAGCACTATTTGCCATATGCCTTTTTTGCCTTATCATGTTTCAACATTGTGTCATCAATGAAGGTATTTCCAAAGTCGTACACACATAACAGATTCTAATTATGAGAATGTTTTGACGAGAAAAGGAGAATGTATCTTAATGATGGACTGATTGTAGTTATATTTGTGCAAGATGTTTTCATATTGTATAATATGAGCATTGAATGGAATGAGATAAAGGATTTTGTGTTTTGTAGATGGTGAATTGATGGGTAGAAGTTATTTGCTTTATGATTGAAGTTTGACAGGTGTTAGAATAATTCAATTCTATTGTGTATGGCAATCTGGTTTCCTGCAATTTCTATGTTTTTTGGGTAGATTTATCATGAGTTAATAATTTCCCTTAGTTGATTTGTTGTATTTTAAGTCAGTATTCTTTCAATTTCGATTTCCTTACAAAAAAACGAAACTTTTAGGGGGACCAAATTTGTTTTTTTTCATATGTATCGTCCTAGGCCCCATTTTTTGGGGCTTGTGAGCTTGCTTGACCTTGGGAAACGCACAAGCTCTTCATGCTTTGTTGGATATTGTTGAAAACTGATTTTTCTTGCTCGTTTGAAGGGAAATTTGAGGTATGAGATGAAACCTTTCTTAAATTATTTTGTTGATCTAGAGTTTGGAAAGTTTAATGTTATACTATATTATAGTGTCAAGGTCCATGGCAGATTATGTTTTAGGGCCAAGTATCTTTGAATTCCATAAAACGCAAAGTGTGACTCTGATCCGTCCAATAGCAAGAAAAAAATTAAAATCCAGCTCAAAAATAGGGTTACATGCATTATTCGTCAACGGGCAAGCATGAAAACAAAAAGTTCATGGGGACATCGCTCGCACGTGAGAATGGGGTGGGAGCAATGATAGCTTTGCTTTTTTCTATAAACCTCCCACTTTGATTTAGGGTTTTATATATTTTTCGTGGGCTGAGCTCGTTCCAAACATAAAGCACCACATCAAACGGGGGGGTTGCGTGATTGAAAGCAAAAAAAAACAAAGCGGTCATCTCTCCCTCGCGATCGAGCAAAAATGCTCTCATTGTTTTTTATAACTTCTTATAAATACGAAAATATTTTTAACGTTTAAACTGCATTAAAACTCTAGCAAAAAATATATTCCTTATTTGAGGGTTTCAAATAAGGAATATATTTGTTTGTCACGGGCTCCTGCTGAGCCTTGTGATAGTGGGGCCGAGCATGTTGCCTTTCAATGCACGAGAAGGCGCGAACTCTTCTCAAGCTCTATACAAACTCCCCCCCACTAGTATCACAAATCCTCCAATGAAGAATTCTGTGACACTAGCGGAGGGTGCTGTATGCCATGCGTCGTCAGTGCATGGCATGCGAGCTCGCCGTGCATTTTCTTCTGCTTTCTTTTTTACTGGCGTGGCGGTAGTGGTGGCTGATGGGTAGTTAGGTTCATTTTCGCTGGACGCGGGTGAATCAGTTTTGTATTTCTACTATTCAATCTGGTATAGGAATCCTTTGTTTAATGGAAGACAGAACATTTTGGTCTAGGTTGACTATGACAGCTGTTCAGGGATTGTCACTGTTTTCACGATTAGAAAAGTCTCGTCCGGCTATCGATTCTCAATCTCCGATTGATCCATTTAAGAAGTTATGAAGACTTTTGGGAAGTCGACTGTCTGCCTTGGTTTCGGTACCTTTAAACCATTTTAAATACTTTGAGGAAAACATTAAAATCTTATTAAAATCTAGTACCGGCCTTGTCAGTTGACCGTTACAGGCCACGTTTCGGTCGGATCTGTCGTCATGCGCAATAGGCACCGACGTCTCAAAAAGATTCATGAAGGGGCCCGTACCTACGATTCGGTCAACCGTTCTCGGCCCTTCCACTTCCGCAGTTTGAGCAGCCCTATTCGCCGTCTGACGAGTCTCCTTCGTCCGCAATCAAAGAGTGCGGCTGGTACATGCTGGAATTCGTTGTTGGCGTCGAATTTTCTTGATTCGGCTGGGTGTCGGAATGGAACATCGATGTTCCTACGTGTTTCCGCCATTTCTGACGTTTTAAGGAATTATAGCATGCCGTTATTGGAATGGTTTGTTGGAACGTCGATGGTGGCCTATGGACGCCACCCGTCCATCCGAAAAGGCAACGCTGCCCCCCCCCCCCCCCCCCGCCTATCAGGCCCATCGCGTCAGCTGACGTCACTTTCATAAGAGGGAGGAAGCCATTTGCCATCCCTCTGCGCCATCTCCTCTGCTTGCTGCGTGAAGTACTGGCCACGATGTGAACTCAGGCAACAGAATCTAGCTTTTACATTTGTTACGGAAAAACAAAAACGAAACCATCGAGACCTCAACAACAGATTCTAACAGAATGATTCAGGAAGATGGTACGCAGCTTCTGATTGCGCTGGAAATCGTTGTTTGCGTCGATTTCCAGCGTTTACCAGCCGCACCCAAAGGGATTCCTATTTATCAGACGAAACGGAGTAGAGCGCGCTCCCATAGTTGGGCTCTAAGCGCTAGGCTATCCACCAGTAAAAGTTTCGTATTTCACATCTCGGGCGTTGACTCACGTTGTTGGGTTACATAGTAACCTATTACAATCGGTTCGTGGCCAAAAGATGCTTCAAGTAGATTGTGATTGCTGGATCGGTCGTTTTCCTGCTATATCCACCAATCAGGGTGCAAAAATCAGTCGGACTGTATGCCCCCCCACGTCCGCGGACGCTTAGGCGAGGTCGGCCCAGACGAAAAAAATCATGGACATAGACCAGGAATTCCGGAAAGACTCCGGATAGTACGGAATGAGCAGTCCGACGCTAGGATAGAAGACTACGAACTGTACGTTTAGGCCCTCCAGTCGCACCCCCTTGGCCTCGCCCTGTGCTGTTTCACAGAACTAGTCGTAATGCTAAACTCTTGAGACTCGTGAACCCGGCTTCAAGCAGGGTCAAAATGCAATAAAAAGAAAAGAAATTCAATGACCTTCACAAAAGAAGGAAAATCAATCAAATTCTTCCTATAATTAAGTCATATTGTTTTTTTTTAACAAGAAAACATTCAAGATTCATCCCAATTTCTCAAAGATGATATTTTGAACAGAGTAGTAATATACCCATTGTTTCGCCAGATAAAGCAGTGGTGTCCATAGTCGAAACTAAGAAGCATGTGGTTCCCAAATTCGAAAGCGACAAGCATGCGGTGCCCGTAGTCAGAAAACCAATAACAGCGGTGCCCATAATTTTTGTCGTGCGAGCAAAAACATGCACAGTTGTTATATATTTCATGAATATATCACATTCGACATGTTTTTTTACTTTGAGCTTCGCCGGTCGTCGCGAGCTCGCAGGAAGAGTTTCGCGGCGAATTCTCCCTACGAGCTCGCGATGACCCTGCCACACCCCCCGAACCTACGACAAACGACGGGGTTTGTCATAGGTTTGTTGTGCTTTGTGTCGTTCCAGTACAGTTTACTATGACCACTCGGCCGTGTCCATACTCGTGCAGATCCCTGAGGCAGGCGACCCTGGTGACACCGGCGCGACGACAGGCGGCGGACTACCCACTTGGAGCTTATCAACCACTGTTCCAGAGCCCCAGATGCCACTGGGACTCTTTGGTGTGTCTTCTACGTCTTGTAGGCGTCTTTTGACGAACTGGCCATGAGGCCTATTTGCATGTGTTTGCATTGTATGCTCACTGTCAGTCGATCGATGCATGCATGTGACCAGTCGTAGTGTCTGTCTTTTGATTCTGCACGTTTAGGTTCAGACGGCATAGGATTCTGACATGTGCGCAGAGCTACGGCCAAAACAGTGGTTTTGGGCCGATTTTAGGACATCTCTTGGACTGCCGCCTGCGACACCCGCCGTGCGCCGCGGCAGGTATTTATGTGTGGGACCTGTCATTTGTCATTTCTCTCTGCATATGCTATATTGAAGCATTCTGACACTGTGTCTAGTGTCTCCTAGCCAAACCCTTGTCGTTGTGTGTACGACTGTGACTGTCCTCACCGTCTCACCAGGCACTGACGCCCGGTCAGCGGTTGTGTTGCTAGGAAGCTTCTACGCACTTTCTCATGATATCAGAGCAGTGAGACAGTTCTCACTGAGCTGCGCAGCAGAGACGCAGCTGAGCAGTAGCAGTGAGAGTCACCGCTGCAGCAGAGTTCGTGGGGTCCGTTGGAGACGGCCGGTCGCAGTCAATGTACTCCACCCACCACATGAGATCGCAACTGTACAGGCAGCAGCAACGGCGTGTACCGCCACGTAGAGGTGTGTGGCGGCTACGGTGCGTGCAGCCGCCCTCCCACAGCAGAGCAGCAGCAGCAAAGGCGGCGACAACAACAGCGCAACAACAGCAGCCGGAGCAACAGTGTGGCAGCAGCGGTGGCAGCAGCAGCGCACCAGCAGTGTCGGCAGCAACAGCGTAGTAGCGGCAGCGATGGCAGCGGCATAGCAGCAGCGGCGACATACGCGGCGGCACCAGCAGCATAGCAGTGGCAGCAGTAGTAGCGTGCGGTGGCGGCAGCCAGCAGCAGCTGCAGCGCGCAACATCAGCCGCGTTGAGCAGTAGCCGTAGCACGCACCAGAAGCAGCAGCAGCATAGCCGCTGCTGCCACCGCTGCACATGCAGCTACGTAGCTACTGCTGAAGTTGACAGCACAGCTACAACAACAGCTGGGCGAAAGCTGCTGCGCAGCTTCCGCGAAGCTGCCGCAAGCCACCGCGAAGCGGCTCCGCACACGCATAGAATCGACAAAAAAGGAGGGGACGAGCTGACGTCAGCATTGTTGATTGCTGACGTCATCAGGTCGTGCTCACGTCAGCAACCACTTGCTGACGTCAGCATTACACTTATCCAAAGTTTTACCCGGAAAGTCAAAAGTTGCCAGCGTTTGAAATCCTCAAGAAACGCAGACGGTTTTGAAATCCGGCAAACTTGACCTATCGTCCCATAGTGAGCGGCGACATGAGTTCGCCCGACGACAAGGACAAGGGACCAGGTGATCCCTCCTCCTCCTCTTCAGGGGTATTGAGCCCTCGCTCGCAGGCCATTGAGGACCTGCGCAGCCAGTAGGAGGAGATGCGTCGTCTGTAGCGAGAGCAGAGTGACGCGATCGTATGCTGACTGAGCTTCTGCGTGCTCAGTCCACGGCTCCTTCGCGGATTTCTGAGGGAGCTGCCGGCGTTGCAGCCTCCACCTAGCACTCGGCCCAGGTGCTCGTGACAGGTGCTCCGCCTGCTTCACCCCCTGGTGTGGTTTCTCCACCACATGCGCACCTCCTTGATGACGAGCCATTCATGCCAGGCTTCGAGGATGACTCCCAGGTGCGGGAGATTCGTCTTCTACAGGAGCGCCTCCATCAGCTGCAAACGGATATCCGACCTCCACCCGTGTCTCCTATACGATTGTCACCTGACTTCCCCGGTGATCACCCCCTTCCAGGAGTTTTCCCCGTCTCTCGTCCTCTTCAGCCTGCGGTTGCTCTCCCCACCGAGCGGCAGCCAAAGGACTTTGAGGCACCACCTCCATGGTACATCAGCGAGGATGGATTTGATTGATGGCAGATCCTGTTTCAGGTATGGGCCACCTCCGAGGGAGTGTGGCCTTACTACCACAGCCCATACCAGTCTACAGATCCAGCATAGGTGCTGACAGCAACCTGGGCCATGCGAGGACTTCTCTATGCCATGCCACGCGAGATTGTCGTCGACTTCCGCCCCTTCCTTGGCGCGACTGGCACAAGCACCGGAGCTGATCCTCGTGGAGGCTGGGATCTGGCGTTGTCCCTACTGGCCGCAGAGACGCACGCCACGCGTGCGCCACACATTCATGCTTTCCACTCACTCCGTCATGGACCAGTAGAGCCTGCGGCGGATTACTGGCGACGCGCCATGCGTATTTGCACGCGTCTGGGGACCTCAGGGGGCACACGACTGTGTACACTTCGGACGATCATGCTCCGAGTTCGCCTGGAGTACATCGACATCTTCACACGGTACAACGACACTGCTCTCAAGCCTTTCTCAGCCACCCTACAGCTGCTCCCTTGGGCACATCAGCTTTTCCTCTAGGTGACGTCGGCCCGTGAGGTAGCAGTAGCACATTAGGAGACTTCCCTTGCTGCAGCAGTCCTCGCCTCACCACCATCTTCCTTCCTACAGTCATCCTCATCCACCTCCATCACGACCTTATCTTCCTCCTCCTCTTTGACCTCGTCTGCACCCATGCAAACGCAGGGCGTTGCAGTAGCTGCCCAGGGGAAGAAGAAGAATAGGAAGTGCGAATCGAGTCAGTAGCAGTCGTCATCAAGTGGTGGGAATGGCCGTTCCGTACACTGCTACAACTATGGAGGTGCCCATCGCTACACCGAGTGCCAGCAGCCGCTTGACTGGGAGCGCATCACTCGTGGACTTCAGGCTGCCCATGATGCTCGCACCGCGTCCGGCACATCGCCCGCACACTCCTCTGGACGCGCGGCGACCACGACTGCAGCTGTTCTTACATGCTCACCAGCGAGGAGCAGTGATCCAGACCCACGTGACCGCACCATCCCCAAACTTCGTCATCTTCTGGCGCTTCACTTTCAGGGAGGTGCGAGTGTGTTGTCATCGTCGAGTGGGTCACAGACTGCTTGTTCGTCCATCCTCGTGACTCGTGATGACACGTGTGGGGGAGCACAGTCCGCATGTGATGATGTTGGGCCTGACTGCACTGACTGGATTCATGAGTCTCACCTTCGTGATGTACGTCGTTCCTTCCCACTGACGGCTCAGCGTCCCTCTGATGCCGAGTGTTCCATTGCTCGTTGTACAGNCTTTCAGGGAGGTGCGAGTGTGTTGTCATCGTCGAGTGGGTCACAGAGTGCTTGTTCGTCCATCCTCGTGACTCGTGATGACACGTGTGGGGGAGCACAGTCCGCATGTGATGATGTTGGGCCTGACTGCACTGACTGGATTCATGAGTCTCACCTTCGTGATGTACGTCGTTCACTCACGGGTCAGCGTCCCTCTGATGCCGAGTGTTCCATTGCTCGTTGTATAGTGACGTCCACCAGTCGTGACTCCGGTGGCACTTGGATAATCGATTCCTGTGCCACCCACCACATGACGTGTCCTCGTAGTGACTTTGTGGTACTTGGTCGTGTCACGACTGTCCGTTCGGTTCGTAGAGGCTCTGGTCAGTCCTTACCGGTCCATGGTGTTGGGGTTGTATGCTTTGATGGTCCGTCTGGCCCCCTGTATCTCTCTGACGTGCTGTGTGTGCCTGATCTTGAGCTCAGTCTGCTGTCTGTGCGTGCCTGCACGCTGATGGGTCCCTCCGTTGAGCATACCGCTCATTCAGCGACTGTGATTGCTCTTGACAACCGTAGCATTGTCCTGCGTGCTTCAGACATAGACGATTTGTACCGCATTGCTCGGCCATCCTCCCCTTGCTCTCCCCCTTCCTCTGATCGCGTTTTTGTCACTGGTGTTCTATCCCCGGAAGACCAGAGGTTGCTTCACCAACGTCTGTGTCACGGGGGCTTTGACACTGTGTCGAAGCTCATACGGACACAACCCGCTCTTGGCCTTGACGTGGCTTCTTTCGAGAAGCCACCCAAGACCGACTGTCTTCTTTGCGCTCAGGGAAAGATCCACCGATGCACTTATCTTAATTCGCGTTCCCGAGCGTTGAGGCCCCTCGATTTGGTCCACTCGGAGCTGCTTGGTCCTCTCCCGGTCGAGTCCCTGTCCGAGAGGGGCCGGTATGTTCTGACGTTGACTGACAACTTCACCCGGATGCGGTGGGTCTACAGTCTGCGTTAGAAGAGCGACGCCGTCCTTGCGGTTCGGCTCTGGCTCGTGATGGCTGAGCGTCAGTCTCGCCACACGCCACATACCTTTCGCTCGGATCGCGGCGGCGAGTTCCTCGGTGAGATGGACTCCTTCTTTGCTGAGCACGGCATTTATCACCAGGTCTCCGCTCCTGCCACCCCACAGCAGAACGGTGTATCTGAGCGCTGGAACCGCACCATGGAGGATGCGGTCCACACCATGCGGTCTGAGTGTGGTCTTCCAGAGTCCTTCGCCTTCGAGGGCTTTGCCTACATGACTTGGGTCTGGAACCGCCTCCCGCATGGTCCGCTTCTGGACCATGTTACACCGTACGAGCTCTGGTTTGGCCACCATGCTGATCTATGTCTCGCTCGCGTCTAGGATTCCCTGGCCTCCGTGTGGTACACCGAGGACCAGCAGGGGTCCAAGGTCTCCCCTCGGGGTCGCTTGTGTGCCTTCATCGGCATCTCCCCGCGGTCGAAGGCCTAGCGCTTTTGGGACCCCACTCGCCGTTGTGTCATTGAGTCCCGCGACGCGCTATTTTTGAGTCTCTCACATATCGTGATCTGACTTCAATCACAGCTCTCTCTGCAGCTCATGTCCCTTCATGTGAGGGTCCTC
>SZWC01005773.1:96606-106619 GCA_023375785.1 Penium margaritaceum | reverse complement strand
GTGAAATGAAGTGTACATTTAGGCACATGGGTGTCAACATGGATTGGGATTTTGTGGACACATCGCACATGACTTCAGAGAATAACATTTCATAATTCCACTACGTGCAATGATAAGCTCTGTGTACAACCTGGGCTCCCATGGATCATGAGTGTTAGGAGAATGCAAAGAGGGCATGCGCTTGTCCAGGATCCAAACCATGGTCTCTGGTTGAGGAGGTGTGGATGTCCATGATGGTATCCCGTTCCGTGTTATCCAGTCATCGAAGTCTGCCTTTATGGCAGACCATGCTGGTGCGGCTCCCCGCGGATGCAACATTGTTGAAGATTGCAGTGCTTCCTCTCCACACCACACTTTGGCATGGTCCTATTGGCGAGGGCCAATTGGAACCTCAGTCTTGTTGCCATCGGTAGCCATGTTTGTGAGTTGCATAAACAGTAGGTACGGTGAGACAATGGACGTTGAAATCCACATTTCATTTGTCGCTCGGGCCACACTTGTAGAAACAAGGGCCATGCAAACCATAAGCTTTGTATGGTGAACCACCTACAACGTCAGTTTGACATGGTTTTCCATCTTGTCTATGTGGTAGTATGTGACGAGGGACACCCGGATTCAATGTGGAGTTGACGACACAGATGGCGTGTCCTCGGTCTCCTCTACAATGGGTTGTCCACAATGGTGGGCGGTCTGTGGGTTTGCCGATGGTGACTTGTTGAACAAAGGAAATGTGGGTTCAATAATGATTTCCTTGGTTTACGTCGCAAGCTTTGCATGCAGACAACATTTGCACGGGGTCTTTGGTCGTCGCAAGAGGCAAATGGGCGACGCTCGACCGTTCGACACTTGAAAGATTCACAAATGCACTGGACCAATTGGTGACCACAATGAGAATCTCACCAGATAAGAGAGAAAGTGAGTCAATGTGTGGTGTACTCCTACAGTCATCTGCTACGCTGTCCTTGCAGAACTGGTCAACAATGGGGTTTCTGTTTCAAAGCTGTCGTGTTACGTTGGTGGGTGTGAAGAGTGGGTATGCGGAGTATTCTAGTTTTCTTGGTACTCACTTTTTCAATGGAGAACATTCGGAGTAGTAGTAGTTAGGAGTGGCACTCATAAGTATTAGGGCAAAATAGCCATAATATCCATGATTATGAAGGGTGGACCCTCCCATATCTTCGAGCGGAATTTCATGTCTACCATATCCAACACTTAAAAAACATGAACGATGTATCCGGCCTTGCTCGCCATGCTCGATCAGCGACATGCTTTGCTGATCCAACATGGCGAGGAGGGTAATGTGACCGTCGCTCAATCATGGCCCTCGCTCCCTCGCAAGATCGCGATCGAGCGATGATCCTTTTTTCTGATACTTTTTTACGCGCAAACCCCGTTTAACAATTTAGGGTTTTCTATGTTTTACGCGGGCTCCGCCCACGCAAAACATGAAACCCTACATCGTTCAAGGGGCCTGATGACATCATCAATGCGACGCTGCATGTCATGCAGCGACGACATGGTGTTCGCGTACTTCTTTTGGGATACATCGTTGTTTTTCTTCGACCTATGGATGTATCAAAGTTAATGTGCAAATTCTCTGGATATGGCATTGTGAAAGCGCGGTCACTGGATATGGGAGGCTTATTCACGAAATCGGTAGGTATGTGGTCACACCCCCACAAGTATTGTATGCATTTGGTGGATGTTCTATTCATTTTTTGGCAATGTGGCCCGTGCATTCTTTGTTTAGCCTAAATTTGGCATAGTGTCAGTTAGTTGCGAAAACAGTGGATATGCTGCAAAAGCACCCTAGATGGTTCCCTTTCAACGCATGGGGAATCTTGGACCCCACATACAAACTCCTCGCAAACCACTTCTGAAAGATGAAAAACCCATTTATAAATGATTTTTTGAGTTTTAGGCCAAAAACGGTGACAGCATGTCAACGCCGCATCCATGCATTGTCAAAATGTTGTCTTTTGAGAAACAACAGGAGTTTTCAATCCAAAGATTCCATGCGTCCTTTTGGAGAATTTATGCATAGTAAGTTTTTAAAAACAAGTTCCATGAATTCCATGCTATTCTTCATTCCTTAATCTTTGCATGGCATGTGACGGGGACTGGAACGAGACAATTGCAATTCTTTCACCAAATTTGGTGTGTCCAACAGTCTACTTTGTCATGTCAACATAAATGTCGCATGTAGGTGTTGGCCTGAGGGTGAGTGTGCACCCTGGAGGGTTGCTAGCAGTGGCTAGTTCACACTACCAACTCTTTTGGAGAGACTGAAACTGTGGAGGCATCTAGTTCCAAGGATGGCAGAAAACTGGTCAGAGATTGAGGCAATAGTTCTGGACTCAAATCACTGGGAATGAACTCTTGGACAAGGCTCACACGCAGTGGCATTTTATAGCCATTGATCTAAGCTTTCCAGAACACCAAAGCATGCCAGATTTGGAGCTTCCTAGCAGATTCTATGGCTTCTAGAGTGGCCCTTGGTAGGCTTTCCTTTTCCCACCTATGAAGGCATCCCTTCCATCCTCTAGAAGATTCTGCCCCTTTCTAGATTCCTCAGCTTGCTTCTAGTAGGAGGGAAGGTGTCGAGAAGACCAAGACACCTCTAGATGCCTTGTAGGACAAGTCACCCCTTCTAGAAGGTGTGCCACCTTCCTGGACCCTCACCTGGCCTTCTAGAAACTCAAGGAGGAATTCTAGAGGTTGAGCTAGCTTCCTGGCATCTATTTTCCACCTCCCTTGAGGCAGGGCAGAATTTCATCTTGTGGGACTTGAACCCAGACCCCTGCCTCTAGAGGTGGACACCATTAACCACTAAGCCACCTTGGCTTGTCTTTTTGGTGTTCCTTTTTGGAGTCACTCCTGCCATGGTGAGGAGCATCACTCCAACAATCTCCCCCTTGCGCATCACCCATGGCAGTTGTCCATGCTCAACCAGCAACTGAAGAGCCTTTCTGCTCATGGGAGGCGAGCTCATACTTTATTGCTCCCTCCCACTCAGCCCCATCCTTCTTGTGCAGTGCCTCCTTGAGGCTCCTCTTGGGCGAACCCAGTCCAAATGCCCTTGTCGACATCATATCTTTTTGTCCTTCTTCGCACACGGCTGCTCGTGCGGGGCTGTTGAGGCGGTTGTTGTTGTTTCTGTCCCCTTTTGGCACCATCCTCTCCAAGCGCCTGCTCTCCCTCTCTTGGAGACCTTGGAGACATGTGTCGACTCTCCGCCTCCACGTCCATCTCCAGTGCTTCAGATTCCTCATCCAAACTGGCCGGAATAAAGTCTGCCGCTCGCCCATCCCTCAGGCGATGCTCTCCGGTTGGTGGTGATGCGAGGATGTCACCCTTATTCACGTCCTCCGGCATCTCCCCCTCAAGGAGTGGCATCCACTCCCCCCTCTTGGAGAGACCTGCCTCCTTGTCCGTCCAACGGCTTTTCTCGTCGAACGTGACATCACGACTCCGCACAATCTGCTACCTCCTTGGGTCAAAGAGCCGGTACCCCTTGCTTCCGCTCTCATATCCAAGGAAAATACACCGGGGGATACGCGGGTCCAGCTTGCTCCGTCCCTCACGTGCCTGCACCATTGCATGTGCAACACAACCAAACGTGCGGAGGTGACCCACCGCCGGCTTCCTCCCACTCCACACCTCTTGTGGCGTCTTCCATGCCTTGCTCTCCTTGTCCTTTAGTGGCTTCATCGGCATGAGATTCATGATGTACACTGCTGTCCTTGCCGCCTCCACCCAATATGTTGTGTAAGGCCGGCGTCGCTCAACATGGATCGCACCATGTTAAGGATTGTGCGATTTGCTCTCTCTGCGACGCCATTCTGTTGTGGGGAGTGTGGAGTTGTTTTCTGCCACTCAATCCCCTTGCTCTTCATCCACCCAAGGCACCCCGCATATTCACCGCCGTTGTCACTCCGGAACGCCTTCACCTTCAACTCTGTTTGCCGCTCCACATCAGCCACAAACTCTTGCATGCACGCAAGGACCTCACTCTTCCGCTTCATTGGGTAGAGGTAGAGTTTCCGACTGTGGTCATCGATGAAGGTGAGGAAGTAGCGAGCTCTGCCGATGGAGCTCTCAAGCGGTCCACACACATCTGTGTGTACCACGGCCAGTTTTGCCGATGCACGCGTCCCCTTGGCGACAAACGGCTGCCGAGTTGATTTGCCAATGATGCATGGCTCACACACGGTCTCCTTGGTTCCATCAAGGCCGCTGATCTGGAGACCCCGCACCACTTCCCTCTTAGCCATCTCCTTCATTGTCGATGGAGAAATGTGGCAGAGTCGGCGGTGCCATAGGTCCAAGTCTCCTCCATCCTTTGTTGCAAGATTGGCGGCGTTGGACCCCACCCGGCTGCTAAGGATATTCGTGAGTAGCAGGTACAAGTCCTCCTCCCTCTTGGCATGCGCAATCACATCACCTTTGTCCTCTTTGCGGATGATGGCCTCCTTCTTTGTGAAGAGCACCTAAAGTCCCTTGTAGGTAAGGCGGCTGACAAAGAGCAGGTTTGCCCCAAAGTTGGGCATATGCAGCACATCGTAGATTGTGCTCGTGACAGGTTTGCCATCCACAATTGACTCAATGCGGACGATACCCTCACCGGCGGCCACCTCAGTTTTTCCATTGGCTACCATCATGCGTCTCTCTGAGGCGCCGTAGGTGACAAATGTCGCCCTGTTGTATTGCGTGTGGCGGCCTGATCCGGAGTCCATGACGGCAACTCACGGATCCTTCAAGTTGGTGGAGTTGTATGCCATAAGGGCATGCTCATCTTTCTTCCCGTTCCGCTACGACCGATCTGTTTTCTTCTTGGGACAGTTGCGCGCGTAGTGGCCCTCCTTGCCGTAGTTGAAGCACTCCCCCTTCTTGTCACCCTTCTTGGTGCCCTGTTTGGCACCCTTCCACTTGTCGCCTCGGCCTCCACTTTGAGGATGAACCATGTAAGCTGAACTTGATGCCGCTGCACTCTCGCGACCGCCACGTCGCATCCACTCATTTCGCACGTACTCAGCAACCTTCGGGTACTTCAGCTTGTCGGAAGGCCAGCCACCAAGGACTTTGATCATGGGACTCCAACTTTCTGGCAAGGCCAAAAGGAGGATCATAGCTTGCAACTGAGAGTCGACCTCCCAACCCGTGTCCACGCACTCCGCTGCGAGTGACTCAATCTGCTACATGATCTCCATGATGTTGTCGCCTTCGTTGGCTCGGAGGGTGAAGAGCCGTTTGAAGATGAAGAGCTGATTGGCAAGGTTGCTTGACTGGTAGATGGAGCAGAGTTTTGACCATGTGTCTGCGGCCAAGGTGCATCCTTGGATGTGCACAAGTTATGGTGGACATAACGCGGACACAAGGAGCGCCAACGCCTTTTTGTTGCGCTTCTTGTATGCCTCCTTCACCTCAGCCGTTGCAGTCTCCGGCGGAGCAGTGTCACCACCTTTTACAAGCTCAAGCAGTCCCTTGTCGTCGAGGAAGACCCCAAACAGCCACCTCCACAAGGCAAAGCCTGTCCCATCAAACTTAAGGATAGCGCGGCTGCTCTCTTGCTCGCTGGTTGCCATGTCTTGCTGTTGGAAGCGTGAAATCAAGCTGGCTTTGAACCCCTTAGAGGCATGGACCCATAACCCTTTGTTGGCCTCAGGGTGAGTGTGCACCCTGGAGGGTTGCTAGCAGTGGCTAGTTCACACTACCAACTCTTTTTGGAGAGACTGAAACTGTGGAGGCAACTAGTTCCAAGGATGGCAGAAAACTGGTCAGAGATTGAGGCAATAGTTTTGGCCTCAAATGACTGGAAATGAACTCTTGAACAAGGCTCACATGCAGTGGCATTTTATAGCCACTGATCTAAGCTTTCCAGAACACCAAAGCATGCCAGATTTGGAGCATCCTAGCAAATTCTATGGCTTCTAGAGTGGCCCTTGGTAGGCTGCCTTTTTCCCACCTATGAAGGCATCCCTTCCATCCTCTAGAAGCTTCTGCTCCTTCCTAGATTCCTCAGCTTGCTTTTAGTAGTAGGGAAGGTGTCCAGAAGACCAAGACACCTCTAGATGCCTTGTAGGACAAGTCACCCCTTCTAGAAGGTGTGCCACCTTCCTGGACCCTCACCTGGTCTTCTAGAAACTCAAGGAGGAATTCTAGAGGTTGAGCTAGCTTCCTGGCATCTATTTTCCACCTCCCTTGAGGCAGGGCAGAATTTCATCTTGTGGGACTTGAACCCGGACCCCTGCCTCTAGAGGTGGACACCATTAACCACTAAGCCACCTTGGCTTGTCTTTTTGGTTTTCCTTTTTGGAGTCACTCCTGCCATGGTGAGGAGCATCACTCCAACAGTAGGAGTTCTCAACGCTAGTCCAAAAGATGGGGTTTTCCCGTCAATATCTAGTGTCATGCTTGTGAAATGACAACAATGTACCCACAATTCGAGCTCAAGCATGGTCAAGGTTCTACGTCTTTTGATAGCAAATGGGGTTTGCATGTAAGCGTGTCCAAATCAGTGTTTCTTCTCACATGTGCCATGTGTGTCTAGCTGCAGGCTAGGTGGCAATCCTCTCACCCACAATCTTGGCCCCATGCCTTCAGAAGTGACCACCACTCAAGGTCTATTATTTAGTGGCACTGTCATAGCATGTTCATGATGTAGATGTATTGAGTTTCTGTTTTTGCACCTGGCACTTTTTTTGGTTTGTCATTCGGACAACCGAGGAGCCCGTCCGCCTCTCCGGTTCCCTTTTGTTGTTTTGGAGGCTGCAACCGGGTTGGCCTTCTTCGTGACCGGCATGTTGGACATGCGCGCTTTGTTCCGTAACTCATCTTCTACATTTCAAAGCATATCTTTACTGAATCCCCACCTTTCAGAGTATCGTCAGCCACATTTTATTCCATACAATTCGCCCTCTCACAAACAATGTTACTCAATAGTTTCCTCAATTCCCTCATGGTACCAGAGCACTAGAGAGACACGACGTATTCCTTCCACCACACTGCACGCAACATCGGCACCGGAGGCATCTGGGCTGGGCTAGGCTGTGCTCGGAAAAGCAAGGCTAGGCTGAGTGGGGCGTCCAGGTCTTGGCAACGTGGAGGCCCTCAGCCGAGGGCTCATATCATGTAGTCCCCGCCAAAGCTGCAAGCAAAATGCTGCTCAGTCTTTTTACAGTATCCTTTGCTGCGGTGGCCGTCTTGGCGATCAGGTGATGCATGACTGATGACGTCCTCGGCCGCCGCAATACGAGCAGCAGCAAAAAAGCCAGCCGTAGCTGCTAAAGTGGTTGTAGCAGCAGTAGAAGCTACATTGGTAGCTGCATTCGGCGGAAGCAGCAGAATTGTAACGACGGTGTCTCAGGCTGCCAACCAACAACACCCGTAACCTGAGCAACAACAGTAGCAATCGGAGCAATAGCACAAGCGGCAATAGCAACAACAACAGCTACTATAGTGAAGCCGCTATAACAACAACAGCATTGGTAGCACCAGAAATCCCCTTCGCCGATGACGTAAGAAAACCCAACGCCAACAATAGACCCTAGTCATTGGTCCACGTTTTGACCAACACCATAATCAGTAGTGGTTACAACAGTAGTAGCATTAACCATAACAGTAGTGGCGCAGTTGCGCAAGTAGTTGCAGCCATAACAACAGCCATAGTAGCAGCTGCTGCATCAATGGCGAGCAGGAACATAAAAAACAACTAACCAGTAGTGCAAACAATGTTAGCAGCTCTAGGTATGCAAGATCAGCAGCAGTCGCGATGAAGGATGCAGTTGACAATGGCGCACCATGGGAAAATTTGCCTCATTGTTTCCCTTACCTTTTGCTCGTCGGTCAACGGGCTCGCCGACTGACGAGCTCAAAGATGGACAAGCTCAAAGATGGACAAGCTCATCAATCGGCGAACTGAGTGATCGAGAAGCCCGTCGATCAATGGAGTCGAGCTCGTTTGCCTCCAAGCAAAAAGCAGAAAAGGGGTTGGCCAACCCCTCCCTAGCTTACCCATCCTCGGTGAACCCAAATGTCCTTTGGTCAGGCTAGGACTGCCAAACCATTTTAGTTTTCTTCTCCTTCCTTTGTTTTTGCTCTGATTTGTTCTTTGGCGGAGTGACCATGTATCCACAGAATTCCCGGTATCTATCGCGGGATCCACATTTTGCACATTAATGACTCCAAATCCAGATGTCGGAACTTAAATGACGCCCTGTCCACCGGACCAAACAGTAACCACGCTACACTCGTGGAATTTTGTATATCTATGCCATATCCAATGCACTTTCACTTTGTTATGCCATATCCACTTTCGAAGAATTCCCAAGTCGGCTGATGGTGAATGCTCCCCAGTCGTCCAAACGGTCACTGTGTCTGATAACGTTGCATCAACCTGTTTGCCTAACAATCAGCTTCTCTGTCATTTTCCAACCGACAATGCCCTGCACCTGACCTACATGTTCATTGGATGTCCTCAACGCAGTAAAGTAGCGATGGCTACAGCAATGAGCAGTCCTCGCATGACAATGGGTCGATTGTGGCATTTTGTTCATTGTTGGCGTATTCGAACTCGCGCATCATTTTCTGGCAATCGGAGCACGAGTGTGGGTGCTTTGGAAATGAAGTAACAACATCATGTTTCATCCTACCCTGTTACAATTGGTAACATGATTAAGTACTCCATTAAAATCAATAATCAATATTAATGCAAATGAAAGAATGCAATTATTGTCGTGAATTCAATGAATGATGTATAAGGTTCAACTACAGGGTTTAGCAACATGTGTCCCTACTATTCAAGAGGCATACAATGGGATAACTTGGAAAGCAACATCGTCCATTTATGCGAGACAAGTTCAACAAAATGTATTTCTATAGTTTTTTTCATGGACGTCCACCACTCCCTAACCGGAGGAGGAAGAGAATACATCCAACTCATGATGTTGCAAACAGGACACAACTATCTAGCTGGCAGGAGTCTTGGGCTTCCTCATCATCCACATTCTCAGCACAATCTTTGCGGTCCATGTTGCTGTCAACATCGTAAAACGTGTCATCTTCCTCCTCATTGTCTTCCTCTGTAACTCTTGAACCAGCTGATGAGTCATCTTTTGCTAGACATGTGCTGTAATACACTTTGGTGACTTTGGTACGACTACCAATCAGCCATAACTTGAAGCAAAAACAGGTAATGCACACTCCAGCCAATTGTTCTCTCCTTCTGGAGAGAACAATTGGCTGGAGTGTGCATTACCTATTTGTTATCTCCAGAAGGAGAGAACAATTGGCTCCCGTAGTGTGCACTTAGAGTGTTCCATAGTCACCTTGCTACAACTTTTGCACAAGTGTTGCACGGAGTGCTACATGTGAAAGAATAAAGGTGTGAAGAGGAGGAACAATGAGACCAAAATCTTCTTTTTGTACACTTTGGATATGTCATTCATTGAGTTGGACATTTTTTACATGAAGTACCCAGTATGCATCGATATGAGGACATTCAATTTCTAACAAAATTTGAAGACATGTCCATGTTCATACCACTTCCACTCCACTCCAACACACTACTACGCTACTCTACAAGAGTAGATGCTTCTCCCTATGTTGTGCCTCGTGCTGTCTGACCCGCACCTCCATGAATCTTGCAGCTAAAAAACCCTGTTGTACGTACTCTCACCTACAAAGAGAAGAAAAACAACAACATGAAAGGCATTTCAGTGTAGTGAAACAGACACAACCACTGGAAAACAACACGCGTAAATGAATTTGAGGACAAGACATGAATACTTACATGTTTCTATTGTCGTCTACCTCGTCCAGCTTGTCCTCCCACTGCTCTTCCACTCGGCAAGCATCCACCACGACTGCTACCTATTGGTACATCTCCTCTCGACGCTCCCACTCATGCTGCCCTCTCGAGTATTCGTACCTGTCCTCTTCTACTTCCTCTGAGTCCTCTAAGATGTACCCCTCGGGGTCGTACAGTCTGCTTCACCAGATTCATGGGTGGTGTC
>SZWC01005773.1:68254-80165 GCA_023375785.1 Penium margaritaceum | reverse complement strand
GGGGGGGGGGGGGGGGGGGTGTGGATCCACCCAATGATGTCAGACATTAGGCACAACTGGCCAGGACTGCCAGACGTCAATGGAGGATTGGGATTACTGACGATCCCATCCTTGATTTCTTGAAGAGCATCATAGAACACTTCTTCTAGAATGTAATCCAATAAAGTTACCATGTGAAATGGTTCAGGGTAGATGGTGTACTACAGCCGCAGCTCGAAACACCTCCATTATGAGTGCACTCTAAACAGCAAGTAACATGTCCCAACTCCACATAAAAATGAAGTTATTAGAGGCAGTGCAGTTGGGAATAGCGTGCACTCCATTGAATTGTGGTGCAAATGTACAAGAGAAGTAGATATGCATGTGTTCCGACTGTTATGAATAGAGTACATGTTGTAATTTGCATACAAGGATAGGGTTGTAACATATTGTCATGTAAACGTTGGTATCTTTTATGTTATGCTATAAGAATGTTCGGTTATACACAATGGTTCATTTTCCATCTGATAATGGCAAGAAAGTAGAGTTCTGAGTGTCATACCATGAGAATTACACTCTAACCAACTGAAAATTGACAATGGTAAAGGATTCACACCCCCCCTCTAACACCTCTGGGGACTAACTAACTTTGGGACCACAGACTAAGGCCGTCCAATGCTCATGCCGACTCAATCATAGGCCCATGACTTGGACGTGCTGTGAAAGCAGGTCTGCGGACAAGGAACACTCCCCTGTAATCCTGCATAGCGACATGTTCTTGTTGTTAGAAAGATCAGGTACATCAATGCCTCTTACTTTATGGCTCTACACTTCTTCTGCTTCATCATCTACATACTCTTCTCCTGCATTGTCTTCTACTTCCTCTTCTCCTGCATCACCTTTTGTGTCCCCCACCAGGCCACCATTATGTTCCATGCGTCTGGCACCTTTAGCTTCATGCTCTTCTTCTGTTTGCAATCCATCTTTTGGCTCTGCTATGTACCCCAACGATTCCTCACTGCCACTGTCGGAACATCGTCATCGAAGTCGTCTTTTTCTCCCTCACCAACCTCTTCATCTCTCAAGGATCTCTTAGGCTCTGCTTAAGGGTCGTAGTCTCAAGTGTGAGAGTCGTCGGATGCTGTCCCTTCTGCTACTTGTCCACATCCTGCTATGTCTCGTCCTGCTTCTTCTCTCCCTGCTCTTGCACCTGCTGCTAATGCTTCACAATCAGCTCTTAGCGTTGGTACTACTTCCTTAGGACGCGGTGCAGCAGGCTTGGGGCATTTCTTCTGTGTGCGACCCTTGCAGCCACACTTGGCACAGATGAAGTTGCGTTTGCAAAGCGGCGCATGCTCCAAGCAGGCAACCCTGGGCCTACCACGGCATCGCCACAATCCTTGTTGCCCCAAGCCAGACGGTACAGCGTAGATTGGGGATATGGAAATGGACGACATTGGATTGCCATACGTGAGGCTCTAATACCTCACTATCTGGCCAAGGTTCACGTGCGCAGTCGGGTCTTCACCCACCTCCATCATAACTGGACATGCGTGTTAGCAAGGCTGGCCAAACTTGCGCCAACGACCACACTCACAAATTACCTAAAAGATCAACCCGCCTGCGGACGTCAGTTGTGCCACGCACCATAGTCGTGTGCGGCCCCTCCATCATCACGTCGTAGTCGCGAGCGATCGCCGAACTATGCAGCAGCCATTTTGCAGGGACCGGTGCAAGTGTCTCAGTGTAGTTGAAAATCTTCTTGCGATGTTGTGCCATGATCCCCTACACAAAGTAATACACCTACAGGAAGCCGTAGAAGGGGTACAACTTGCAGAGGGACTTTAGACGGGTGTTGAGCAACTCAGACGCATTGCTGGTGATTTGCCCCCCTCTAGGAACCGGGCACATGTATGACGTCCAGTTCTTTAGGGGTACATCACCTTGCCTATCTTGGCGTGGGATGAGGTAGCTTGTTACACAGTCCCTGACTGTCCGCAGATGGCATGCTGTTCGGTGGAACTGATCCTCGGTCAGGGCCGGGGCACAATTCCATGCCTGGTAGTAAGCCTTCTTACCGAACGTTTCCTAGACATTCCTCCGCAGATGCCAGGCACACTACGTGTGAGTAGCGCCTGTTAGGTGTCTTTCCAAAGCCTTTGCCAGATTGCTTCTCTTTCCAGTACTATCACTGCACCTGGTGAACACACTATGGGATAAGCACGTGCCAGCTGCAAGTAGAACCACATCCACGTTTCTTCGTCCTCAGTTGACACGAGTGCCCAGACCATGGGATATGCATGGTCGTTTGCGTCAAATAACTGAGCGACCAACATCACTTGCTTGTGCCTGTTTTCCACAAAGGTGCCATCTATTTTCATGATGCGCCTTGATTACTCCCTGCCAAAGCGAGTGGCTCCTGGTGCCACAAACGCCCACTTGAACTTGTTGCTGGCGTCCATCTCTACCACGGCATGAGTCGTTGGATCCACGCGTTTGAACTGCACATAGACATAAGTGATACATTCAGCATTTGAAATGTAACAGAGAAAAAAACAGTGAACAACCATGTGTCAATGGCCATGGGACATACCTCTTCACACAGTTCCGGGAAGTATGCCCATGACCTGGCCTTCACTCCCATCAATTGAGCCTGGGCCATAGTTCATGCACGTTACAAGGTATAGTATGCCACCTGAATCCTTGCAGATTTCTTGATGATGGCTCGAAGTGTGGCTGGAGGTGTTGTTGGATCCCGCGCCATCTAGGACAATATGTGGCGTGCTATCCACCTTGTTGTTTGTGTGGAGCTCCCACAGCCAATTGTTGGCGTGCAGCTATGGCATTCAGTCAAATGAGACAGTTTGACTTCCCCTAGCTTCGAAGATACAACCGCTCGTATGTTCCACGCGCAGTCTTGTCTCACTGCCTCCACACAATGCACGTCAATACGTCTTGGCTTGCTACGCACCCACTATATCCTGAAGCGGTGTGCTATTGCGTAGTCCTCAATTGCCTCCCTGCAGGCAGCCAAAGTGGAATGTTTGGGGAGATTCAAAAGTGTGCAAAGAGACAAGTTAGCAGACAAATCACAGAAAGGTTTTCCTGATCATGTATAGAGACGGCACAACGTCATGTGTGGACATGCAGTACATCATCATGTAGAAAGGCACAACACAGCAGACACAAACTACCCGTGGAAACACTAGGATAGAGAACATGGGGCTTGCTCCAGTATGACTGTGTATAGGGCGGGGAGCATAGCTCCATCTGAAACAACCGTAATTTCTTTGCTACGTGTTCTTCCTAATGCCTTTCCCACTCCTCATAGTCCCGATCCCGGTTAAGCCAGAAGAAGAGTTTTTTTTTTCACCTAAGTCAAAGTTGAAAACATGGTTTTTCGGAGGAGGGGGTTGAGCTGGAGCCGGTGCTAGTGGAATCTTGTACACGGGACGCTGAGGGGTAGCTGGTTGAGGTGGTGGTGCAGCGGGTGGTGGAGCGGGTCCTGCAACGGGTTGTGTAACGGGTGGAGCATCTCCTCGTGCAACTGGTGGAGCACCTACTTGTGTAGTGGGTGGTCCAGCTGGTCATGCATTAGGTGGTCCAGTGAGGTTGTGCAGAGGGTTGTGTAGCGGGTGGTGTAGCGGGTGGTGCAGCGGGTGGTATAGTGGGTTGTGCAACGGGTCGTGCAGTGGGTGAAGGAGCTGCTTGTGCACCGGGTGGAGCAGCTCCTTGTGTAGCGGGTGGTCCAGCTAGTCATACAGCAGGTGGTCGAGCAGGTCGCGCAAATGGTCATGCAATGGGTCGTGTAGCGGGTGGTGCCGCGGGAAATGCAGCGTGTGCAACCGTAGGAGGTGCAGCGGGTAGTGCAACAGGTGGTGGAGCGCGTGGTCCTGCGAGAGGTGCAGCAGGTGACGGCATGGCGGGTGGTGCAGTCGGCGGCGACACGACCTTGCTAGTGGGGCGCCACCTCGCAGACGTGGGTGGCGACAGCCGTCCATTGTTGCGCCGCCTTGGGTCTGAAGGAGCAGACACAGTTGTCGTGCCTGTTGCCGGCGAGGTCACATGACGGGGAGGTAGTGCCCATGGCACACGAAACAAAGCCATCACGGACAAGGCACCCTGTTTGCCGGAGATTTCCCGTCATCGTGTAAGTGGACCTAGAGGAGGTGAGAGCACCACAATTGTAGGACGCAATGCCTTGGCACATGAGAGGGGTGGGTGAGCGGGCGGCCTAGTGGAATCTTTATGCACTGGTTGGGTAGAGGCAGGGGTCTTCGCCCTCCGAGCAGTGGCCCGGGTTTGTGGCGCCATTGCGCCAAGAATGGGCACCTCGGCATTTTCTCAACGTAATACTTGTCTCATTTACCCCGCACTTTGACTCACCCTGCTTGATGAGGAGAGACAACGCCATGTTGACACTCCACCGCGAACAAAAAAAACCCCGACATCGTCACAGGTCTGCACAGGAGAATCCAAAAGTGAACGAACACGAGGGGGAAGGGGGCTATCCCTACCCACTGTCTATGCTCACGTGGAATCTTACTTTTGTCTATGCATGTCATGGACCATTACAATGTACATGGAAGGGTTATGCACCCAATCCGCTTTCAGTACACACGTGCGATAGGGGACGAACCTGACTGGAACGCCTCAGTTTGTGCACATGCAAGTTCAGGAGATAGGCTGGAATCAACGCATATAGACCGTGTTTCAACCCTTGCATTGTGTAAATGTGTATGTAACATCAGCATGGCACAGGATAAGCATCAGAGAAGCCACCCTAAGAGCAATTTTCTTACGGAAAAGTACATACCCCATTCGTTGGTGAACGGGAAGACTGCCGAGCCAAGTATTGTAGTAGTAATGTGTACACATTCATAGTCACATCCATGGCCATGCAGCGCCTTATTGTACCGACTACGAAAGCGAAAGGCAAAGAACGAGTTCACCCAAAAAAGAAAACAACGTGCCCACGGTGCCACTCATGTAATTCACCAATGGTTTGGCTATACAAGTGTTAGCCAAACCATTGATGTTGGTGTTGATTGCACTACGCACAACAGCAGAAATGCTCGTTGGGAAAACATTTTGGTGTAGAAGCCATTAGTGAAGGTAAACGCTGGATGTACTTTTTTTTTGGTGAAGCTGAATGTGAAGCTAGTGCTATATGCACTGCTCATGGTCTATGCAAAACATTGTCCAAGAAAATGCCAGCTGCATATCCACGTGGATGTTGATCGCGCCAAGGATAGTGGGTAAATCATTCGTGCATGGATATTGATTGAACAAGGATGTGAGTGCCGTTGGCACTCAACGCACACATGATGTTAGAAATACCCATGAAAAGGTTGATCACACAAAATTGACAAGTGGTAATTGACATTGGAGTATGACCCACATGAAAGGAAATTGTAGCAGTAACATGAGTGCCGGATGCACAATTTCCCCAGCACCAATAAAATGATTAATGGAAGCCGTGGATGATTTTTTTTCATAGGTGCCAAATCCACCACTGATGTGAGTGCCGAAGGCAGTATGGCCATGAGCTCTACTTGGGCTAGCCGTGTCAGTGTCGATGGTGCAACACGCATCATAAGATACCAAATACAACAATTACATGGATGTCGACTGTACCCCCTTGTATCAATTAGCAATAACTAGTCAACTTGTTCGCAAGTCATTAAAAGCTTGTGGCAAGCTACATAATGAAAGTTTATGATTTATGCTTGGGGTGGTTGTGCTTGCAAGTGTGCCATTGGAGTTACATGAAGCGCAAAAAAAAATGTCATGTCACATTTGAGAGATGTATTGATGAAATCGACGATGGTCATACTACCGAAGAGAGAACCAACGAGTATGTCTCCAAAACATCACACATAGTTATGGCGATGATTGGAATGCCTAGATGGCACAGTATAAATGATACAATCTCACTCGTCACCTACAGTGACAACCATTTGAAGTTCGAGATTTTACCTCTGTTTTCAAGATTACAGAAACATGCTTTCGAAAGAAGTACAGGTAGTACTTACTTGTCGAATCACACGTATTACGATGAAAGTTTCCTCAAACTTAGATGATGCAAAAAGTGGACGAGCTCCCTTTTATCCGTAGATGGAATATGCTATAGAAGCCTAATTAGTCTAGCACTAGTTCCAGAAGATGCACGGTTTGCATTCCAATGATAGGTCGGAATGTACGACCAAGTGTAGAATACAACTCTATTTTCAATAGATAAAGGTAAACGATTCATACCATTGTACACTAATCACGTGGGTTTGGGTAATTGACATGCATGGAAACTGTGCACGACATGCATCCGGTACGTATCCGGTAACTGTTTGTGCGTTACTCACAACGTTGAGTTATGGACACTTTTGACAAGTCAATTGTCAAAATAGTTTTGTGGAATTTAATGAAGCTGACAGTATCAGTTATTGTTTTAGATAAAAAAATCTCGCACCATCCTAGCAAAACGTGGTTTGGTGGGTGCATGACTTGTTCTACAATTATTTCCTGTCCAAATGCGATGTAAGGTTCAAAGGCAAGCGTGACTTTTTGATAAATAAGCCCGTGTCATGACTATGTCATGACTGAGGCTTCGTGTGACAACACGCCATATTCCATCTTGTAAGGGTCACATCATGGTACATGTATACTTTGTGTGTGTTAGAGATCTTGCGCATCATTAGCCATAGCAAATGTAGACATTGGTCTACAATTGAAGGTGTCAAGGATGATACCCTTGAACAATTGCTGAATGGAAAAGCAAAGAAAAGCCCATCACTCGGTGAATGATGGATCAAAGTCGTTGTACCCGACTGATATTGGCAATAGAAAGAACACGAGTTTGCCAATAACCATGTTCAAAAGACAAGGATGATATTAAATGAGGATTGCAAATACTTCAAAGAGGATTTGGGACACTTCCATGGGTCTTGAACGATATGAAGACGTGTATAACGGTGGTTGAAGACTACAAAACTTGAAGGCAACACCTTCATTCTATAGCCACTTCATGAAGGAACATTTAGTGAAAATAGACAAACAAAAGTGCTTGAATCGATGTAAGTGACATGATTTCATCTACCGTTCTATGTCAGTTTTGATAGAAAACGACCAATAGCCTTGTCCTCCTACTACATTTAGGAGGTACAATCTTCTAGTTCTTCACAAACCAACTACAACATAGTTGGGATGAGTTCACGGTCTTGGTTTGGTTCCCAAAGCCTTTGACTGTGGAGAAGACTTATAAGCCGATTGCTTTACGTTAATAGTGTATTTGCACCCACATGGGTGCAAAGACATAGTTTTAATGTCAATTATGACTTGTTACGTGGTATGTTAAACCACCAAGTGTCTTGTAAAAAGTCTTGGTGGTTTAACACACCATGTAACAAGTCATAATCAACATTGCAACTATGTAATGACAAGTGTCTTGTAAAAACATGTTGATGTGAAAGGACTTAAAAAAATGGACTTTGAGAAATCAAATCTTCTTGAGACTTATTCTTTACATAGAAGTATTGTTTTCAAAGACTTTCTATTACAAACAGGTCTTGAACTTGAGGACATCGTGACACAAAATACCATCCATGTACGTCACGCTCTTAAAGAAATCACCTGGATGGATTTTGACCATGTTGAAGGTATGGCGTAGCATTGTCTGTGCCATATTGACTAAAAAGCAATCAAATTTTTGGAACAACACCAATCTCTGAGTGAGATTGTACTAAGTATGGTGTAGTCAAACCACACTTTCTTCACTCAAAAGGTCATGGTAAAACAAATGAACTCCCTTCTCTTAGGGGGATGGCTCAATTTGAGTGAGCATCGAATGCAGATACAATGTGTTTTTTTTGGTCAATGCGATAGCATCCACAATGATGGTTGATTGTCAAATTTTGTCGACGAGGGAGATACCCTGCACAAGTGCCTTGGGTAAGGCATGTGAAAACACTCTACTTAGTAGAAGTACCAAATGCGCACAATCCAAGATATTGAAGCAACATGAATTGTTTCAACTACGCAAACATGCTCCAAGGCGTGCTTTTGTGATTCATTTCCTACTGCAAACTTTCTACATAATAATGAGTATTTTGTTATCTGTGGGCAGGAATCATAACTTCTCAACAAGTTTAGGAAATAAGGACAATCCATTCTGAATTCTTGAATGGAGCCGTATGATGTGTTTGAATGAAAGAAGAATTGTTTAGGAATTGGTAGTTCCTAGATCACTAGATGTGATTGAAAAGTCTTCAATCACAACTACTGAGTGAGGATCTCAGCCTTTTGCAAACTAATTGATTCGCTTTACCCGTGTGTTCTTCAAAGATTATGATGTTGGTGTAAGGATTACTCTCATAACTTTAGAGTAGATCATGGAATTTTGCTTAGCGTGCTTGCAATCTAATTTTGTGAATTGCTGGGGTAATTTCTCACATTTCATAGGAAATGGTGGAACACGTTTTGTTCTTTGGAAAAGGGAATCACGGTTCAGAACCGTGAATGCACAAGTACGTCTTGAGGCTCCGGTTTTCCATGCTCACAGAAGAGCTCACTACCATCCTCTAGAGCTTCCTCCGCGGAAGCTTCCCAGAAAGATCTATCCATACAATGGGTGAAGAAAGCATGCTTCACAAGGTGTGGCCTGTCCTCAAGGAAAAGCCAAGAGCACAACACCCCAGCGAGGCCTAGGTTTTGCATTTTCCCATGTCTATCTTGCCATGGTTGTCGGCGGCAAGTCTTGCACGCACTTTGCTTGCATGCCACTCATCGTAGCTTGTCTCAATGGATGCCTTGAGAGAACGTTGTAGGTCTACATTAGTAGGTTGCACCTTACAGGTGCACCCTACTAGGACAAAGAGCATGCAAACATAAGAGTAGTGAGTTTTCAGAAATTCACAGAATTCAGCACTTGTGTGAGGGCGCCATGCGTCCACCAAGAGGATAAACCTGGCTTTTCCCACTTCCTTCCCTTGGCGTTAGCACTCTCGCTTGTAACACAGGTGGACAACGTGAGTGATCCACTCACGCATTGTGCGAGCGTTTGCCCAATGTTTTTGGGTGGTGGTTAGTGCAAAGTGATGGTCTTTGATCGCCACACGAGTGCCGGCGTTATCTTAGAGGCATCGTTCTGTCTTGTCAATGTAGATGAGTTGTAGCAGCAACATGTATCCAGCCATGGTGGATGCAACGAGGTCGGTGATCTGCCGCTTGTTGTCCATGACGGAAATGGCCACCTCTATCAACCCCATGGGTGCATAGATGTGGTCAACTGTGCACAAACCAAGGACCATGTTTAGTATTGGACAAAGGAAAAGAAGGAAGAAAGAGTAGGAACGCGGACATGGAAAAAGAATGAGTGAAAAGGTAGGTTCACTTACCAGCTGGCACAAGGCTAATGCCTGTGTGGTCCCTATTGATGAAAAATGCAGAATCCACGTTGTGCATCAACATGATGGCTACCACCTGCCTGTGCATTACAAGAACCGTATCCTCCAACTTGGCCAGAAACTTTTGCGCACTCGTAGTGCCACAACGGTAGCTCCATCCCATGCGCTTGCAAACAAAGCGACGGACCCAAGAGCGAGAAAATGTCATGCTCTCGCCATTGGCCGGGAGATCCTCCGGGTTGCGCTCTTTTGTGAGGAAATGAAGAACAATCTAGAGATATGCAGAGTTGATGATAGTGCCCGCGGTTCTCATTTGAGTGATGGTGGAGGTGATGACTTGTTTGAATTTGGGATGATGACCAAGGAAGCTTGTGTGACAATGGAAACCATGCATGCTCTTCTTGGTTGCACCTTGAACTTTAACCTCATTTTTGTGGGAGAGGAAGACTTTGAACATGGAAAGGAAGACGGTGGAGTTGAGTTCATACCAACATCTCACTGTTGATGGCACGAGTTGATCGTAGATTGAACGGCCGCCGCCTCCCGGAAGAGCTTGCGAAGGAGTTTGACGGCAGAGTAGGCGTGGCCTCTAGCTTCCATGGCAGCGTGGATATGAGGAAAGTGGCCATCGCCAAGCTAGTTAATGTAGTGGCCGCGACTTAATGATGGTGCTTCTGCGCGTAAGGCGTTTCCATCAGTAGTTGGAGGCATACCGCCCTCAACGTGTATCTCGTGAGGTGGCGGGAACTAGAGGCGCATCTTCATGGTGTCTTACACAATCGTAGGTACCACAACTTGCTAAATGGCGGCTAAGACAATAGTAGAGTGCACTTTGGGAGGTCGACCTACAGGATGTTTTTTGGGAGGTTGGCTATGATTAGGGTGCAAGGCGCGGTGGAGTTCACATTGATGCACGCGATATGCAACGTCCTCTTAAGGTGTGAGGCACTTGACATTGAAATGGAGTAGGGTCTTCATGACGCCGATGGAGACTGGAATGAAGTTGCGCAAATGAAAGGTGGAACTTGAATGGATTTGCACTAACTGAACCAAGTGCGAATTTGAACTGGGGGTTAGCGCACTACTGGCGGGTAGCGCATTGCATGGGGTTAGCGCGATGATGGGGGGTTGCGTAGCACTGGGGGTAGCGTACTCCTTGGGGGGTAGCACGCTGCTGGGGGTTGCGTGGTGCTGGGGGGTAGCGCAATGCTAAGGGTACCACGCGCTGCTTGGGGGTATTGCGCTATTGGCAGATTGCACATTCCGGGGGAGGCGGGTGGCATTGCATAGGCACATTATTGGAGGGCTGGATGCAACACAATGCCGAGTTGCATAGAGCCTTGAACCAAGTTCCACGGTGAGCTGTCAAATTGCAACCAGAAATCTGACGGCAATCAAGGTCAGCAAGTTGAACACTCGAACTTTGAAAGAAAATTTTGAGTTTTTGAACAAAACAAAAGGTTGGCCTACACTTGAGCGATGGGCGAAAGTCCATATCCCCTTTTCATTTCTATAGAGGTATGGGCGATCATCCCAATCATTAAAAAGGGCATTATTTGGGTGAAAGTAAAGAGCATTAAAATTGGTTTAAGGACGTGAACAAAAGTCGAGGATAGTACGGCACATGGAATCGACCCCTGACGTGTGTTCTTCTAGCTTGTACTACATGGATTGTGACCATGGCAATCCTAATTTGTGAATAGTATATGATCAACGCTTTTCTCATGAATGCCATCCATGGTCATGGAGATCGGTTGTCTTAGCTAACCCAGTTAAAATGGATGTACTTTTGAGAGGGATGGGAGAGGCACCCCATGATACCCATTTCAGACAGAAATGAGGGGATGATGGTTGAGATAGAGATGATCTAGGGTGGAGGATTTTTGTTTCTCATGAAAGACTTTGAAACCAACTACATGTGCCTATTGATAAGTGTCGCCTGCCTCATAGACAAGTGCAATACTTGAAAGGAAGAACAAGTGTGCTGAACAACCATGTCTTGGGACCTTTGCATCTCCCAATCCTTACCTAAAGTTAGCATTCGAGTTGCATGGCATTCATGGAGCTGCGTTGAGTTCATTTATGGTTAATCACCCCTCAAATATACACTCTTGATACAGTGTACACGTCAAATGTATGCATATGGAAGTTTCATGGTACCTTCGTGGAAGTTACTACACAATTCAAATTTCTATGTTTGTTCATAGTTACACGAGTGCATTTGTATGCTTCAACACATGAACGTTCCTGGAAGGATTCTAATCAAATTCTTAACACCAAATAAAAAACCATGGTGCAGTGTTTCACAACTCCATTCACAGTTCGGTGAAGAAGACATACATTTGTACTTTGACCTGAAACTGCTACTACTGAAACGAATAGACACACCTATTTCTGGACACGTAACTTGGTGGAACCTAAACCCGAACTCACATTCTTGGGTCTTGGGTTTCATTTTTTCCGAATGCACTTGTGTATCTTTCAGCACGTGCACCACATATAATCCCACATACACTCTCCCAATACACTTTTGG
>SZWC01005773.1:5510-18623 GCA_023375785.1 Penium margaritaceum | reverse complement strand
GCAGTCCTCGCCTCACCACCATCTTCCATCCTGCAGTCACCCTCATCCACCTCCACCACGACCCCATCTTCCTCTTCCTCCTCGACCCCGTCTACACCCACGCAGACGCAGGGCGTCGCAGCAGCCGCCCAGGGGAAGAAGAAGAACAGGAAGCATGGATCGGGCCAGCAGCAGTCGTCATCCAGTGGTAGCAGTGGGCGTTCCGTCCACTGCTACAACTGTGGAGGTGCCCATCGCTACACCGGGTGCCAGCAGCCGCTTGACTGGGGGCGCATCACCCATGGACTTCAGGCGGCCCATGCTGCTCGTACCGCGCCCGGCAGGTTGTCCGCACACTCCTCGGGACGCGCGGCGACTACGACTGCAGCTGTTCCTGCGTCCTCACGAGCGAGCAGTAGTGATCCAGACCCACGTGACCGCATCATCGCCGAGCTACGTCATCTTCTGGCGCTTCGCTTATAGGGGGTGTGAGTGTGTTGTCATCGTCGAGTGGGTCACAGACTGCTTGTTTGTCCGCCTTCGTGACTCATGATGATACGTGTGGGGGAGCACAGTCCGCATGTGATGAGGATGAGCCTGACTGCACAGACTGGATCCATGAGGCTCACCTTTGTGATGTACGTCGTTCCGTCCCAAAGACGGCTCAGCGTCCCTCTGATGCCGAGTGTTCCATTGCTCGTTGTACAGTGACGTCCACCGGTCGTGACCCCAGTGGCACTTGGATCATCGATTCCAGTGCCACTCACCACATGACGTGTCGTCGTAGTGACTTTGTGGTTCTTGGTCCCGTCACGACTGTTCGTTCTGTTCGCACAGGCTCTGGTCAGTCCTTACCAGTCCATGGTGTTGGGGTTGTGTGCTTCGATGGTCCGTCTGGCCCCTTGTATCTCTCTGACGTGCTATTTGTACCTGATCTTGAGCTCAGCGTGCTGTCTATGCGTGTCTGCACTCTGATGGGTCTCTCTGTTGAGCACACTGCTGATTCGACGACTGTGACTGCTTCTGACACCCGTAGCATTGTCCTGCGTGCTTCAGTCGTTGATGACCTGTACCGCATTGCTCGGCCGTCCTCCCCTCGCTCCCCTACGTCCTCTGGTCACGTTTTTGTCACTTGTGTTCTATCCCCAGACCATCAGAGATTGCTTCACAGACGTCTGTGTCACGTGGGCTCCGACACTGTGTCAAAGCTCATCCGGACACAACCCACTCTTGGTCTTGACGTGGCTTCTTTCGAGAAGCCACCCAAGACCGACTGCCTTTTTTGCGCTCAGGGTAAGATGCACAGGTACACTTACCCTGGTTCGCGTTCACGAGCACTGCGGCCCCTCGAGTTGGTCCACTCGGACCTGCTTGGTCCTCTCTCGGTTGAGTCCGTGTCCGAGAGGGGCCGATATGTTCTGACACTAACTGATGACTTCACCCGGATGCGGTGGGTCTACAGTCCGCGTCAGAAGAGCGTCGCCGCCCTTGCGGTTCGGCTCTGGCTCGTGATGGCTGAGCGTCAGTCTCGCCACACGCTACACACCTTCCGATCGGATCGCGGTCGCGAGTTCCTCGGTGAGATGGACGCCTTCTTTGCTGAGCACGGCATTTTTCACCAGGTCTCCGCTCCTGCCACCCCATAGCAGAATGGTGTCTTTGAGCGCTGGAACCGCACCATGGAGGATGCGGTCCGCGCCATGCGGTCTGAGTGCGGTCTCGTGGGGTCCTTCGCCTTCGAGGGTTTCTCCTACATGACCTGGGTCTGGAACCGCCTCCCGCATGGTCCGCTTCCGGACCATATTACACCGTACGAGCTCTGGTTTGGCCACCGTGCTGATCTTCACCTCGCTCGCGTCTGGGGTTCCCTGGCCTCCGTGTGGTACACCGAGGACCAGCAGGGGTCCAAGGTCTCCCCTCGGGGTCGCTTGTGTGCCTTCATCGGCATCTCCCCGCGGTCGAAGGCCTGGCGCTTCTGGGACCCCACTCGCCGTCGTGTCATCGAGTCTCGGGACGCGCTGTTTTTTGAGTCCCTCACTTACCGTGATCTGACTTCCATCACAGCCCTCTCTGCCGCCCACGTCCCTTCCTGTGAGGGTTCTCGGCGGATGGGGGAGATTTCTTCGCCGTCTCTCACTGGTCGCCAGGCTGATGGGTCCGCTCGAGCCCTCTCTCGGTCTCCAGGACTTGACGACCCGGCTATCATTGCCGTTGGCCCAGAGATATTGCCTGTGCTGCCTACGTCACACCCTACAGGCACCACGGCCCTCACGCCTCCTCCGGCATCACCACCTGTCTCTGCTAGCACCCCTGCTCAGGCATCTGACCCAGTCCAGCCCACGCCTGTCCTTGCTTCGACTGACACTCTTTCAGTGTCCGGGCCGGCCTTACCCGCTAGCACCCCCAGCTCTGGGTCCCCCACACACGCGTCTCCTCGCACAGCATCCCCGGCTGCCTCGTCTTAGTCCTCACCTGCTGCGGTTGTCCCTGACCCTGTGGACGTGCTCGTCTCTGCGCCTGCTGCGCGTCCCTCGACCTCCGGTTACTCCCGTGAGCCCGGTGGTCGCCTTCGACCACTGGATTCCGGAGCTCAGCGGGTGTCGGGTCCCGGACCCAGGCGCCCCACTCGCAGCATCGCGAGCGGTGATCCAGGCACAAAGGCCCTAGGCCTGAGTGCCCGCACTGAGCTTACAGAGGTACACCCAGCGTGCCCCATCGGGCACGATCTTGTCACTCGCGAGTTCCATATCGCCTGTGATGCAGCAGCTGACCTCGTGGCTGTCAGGCCTGACACTGTGGCGTCTGCACTTGCCACGCAGAGTTCCCCCTCTCTGGCCCCTGATCCAGGCACATTGAGGGAGGCTCTCTCATCTCAGGATTCTGATGCCTGGCGAGCTGCTTGGGAGGATGAGCTTCGCGCTATCCGAGAGCACGGAGTCTATGAGCTTGTCGATCTTCCCCCCGGGAGGAAGGCGATTCAGGTCAAGTGGGTCTTTCGCAAGAAAGTGAAGCCTGATGGCTCACTGGAACGCTACAAGGCCCGCTTGGTCGTCAAGGGGTTCTCTCAGATTGAGGGAGTTGACTACACTGACACCTTTGCCCCTGTCGGCCGCATGACCTCAGCTCGAGCTCTGTTCGGTGTAGTGGCTCAGCATGACTGGGAACTACACCAGATGGATGTGAACAACGCGTTCCTCCATGGCTCTCTGGATGAGGAGATCTACGTGGCTCAGCCACCAGGCTTTGAGGACGGTGACAAGGTCTGGCGCTTGTGCAAGTCCTTGTACGGCCTCAAGCAGTCTCCACGGTGTTGGAACCGGGAGATCACAGGCACCTTGACTCGTGCAGGATACGTACAGAGCGAGGCTGACCCCTCGCTGTTCATCCTGCCGACACCCGAGCGTCTCACCGCCATCCTGGTTTATGTTGATGACCTTCTGATTGCGTCTCCGTCCCTGGAGGCCGTGAAGGAGGCCAAGGCTGTCCTGCAGACCGCCTACAGGATGAAGGACCTTGGTCCTACATCGGTGTTTCTCGGTATTGAGATTGTACGTGATCGCAGACACCGGACACTGCTGCTGCATCAGGCCCGATATGCACGAGTCGTGGGGGAGCGCTTCAGCGATCTCCTTGGTGCAGTGCCCACTGCTTCCATACCCATCACACCTGATGGGCAGGATGCCCTGAAGGTGGATGACCCTACACAACTGGGGGAGACAGTGGACGTGACCTTGTACCTCCGTCTTATCGGATCTCTGATGTACCTGGCCACGACCACGCGTCCCGACATCGCGTTCGCCGTCAACCTCCTCGCTCAGTTCTCGCAGGCTCCACGTGCGAGAGCTCTTCACGCGGCTGTGCGAGTGGTACGGTACGTGGTTTCCACGCCGTATCTCGGACTCTGCTTTCGTCGGCAGTGTTCGGTGGTCCTTGACGGCTACACTGACAGCGACTGGGCTTGGAGTCCNGTACCGCTTTGTCTTGGCGAAGCGGGAAGCAGGGCTGCATCGCACGTAGCTCGTCGGAGGCAGAGTATGTGGCTTTGGGGGCAGGGGCTGCTGAGGCAGTTTGGCTGCAGCGCTTGTTTCTTGAGCTTGGGCAGTCAGTACCCGCCATTGTGCTGCGTTGCGACAACCAGAGTGCTCTCGCCATTGCGGAGAACTCTGGTGTTTTTCATGCTCGCACAAAGCACATTGCGGTTGAGCATCACTTCGTTCGTGATCTGGTGGAGCGACGCGTGATCTCCATCATGTGGGTTGGCACTGACTTGCAGCGAGCTGATTTCTTGACGAAGGCACTTGCACGCGGAAAATTCCTGGTGGCCATTTGTTCTGTTGGGCTTCGCCCCGTGCGTGACAGTGGTTGAGTGTGGGATGTACGTTGTCGTCTCATCTGTCTGTGTCACTCACTATGTGGTTGTACCTGTGCTGCACGCGTATGGACATGCGTACCATCGGGTCATGGGGGAGTGTTGTGCTTTGTGCCGTTCCTGTACAGTTTACTGTGACCACTCGGCCGTGTCCATACTCGTGCAGATCCCTGAGGCAGGCGGCCCTGGTGACACCGGCGCAACGACAGGCGGCGGACTACCCGTCTGGAGCTGACCGACCACTGTTCCAGAGCCCCAGATGTCATCGGGACTCCTTGCTGTGCCTTCTACGTCTTGCGGGCGCCTTTCGGCGGACTGGGCATGAGGCCCATTTGCATGTTTTTGCATTATATACTCGCTGTCAGTCNTCAGTCGATGGATGCATGCATGTGACCAGTCGTTGCGTGCGTCTTTTGATTCTGCACGTCTAGGTTCAGACGGCGTAGGATTCTGACATGTGTGCGCAGAGTTACGGCCAAAACAGTGGTTTTGGGCCGGTTTTAGGACAGCTCTTGGACTGCCGCGTGCGACACCCGCCGTGCGCCGCGGCAGGTATTTATGCCCTGGACCTGTCAGTTGTCATTTCTCTCTGCATTTACTAAGCTATTGAAGCTTATGAGACTTTGCGCGTCTCCCTAGCCTGATCCTTGCTGTTTCTTGCACCTGCCTGCTTGCTAGTGCGTCAGCTGACTGGACAGTGTCGCCACGTCAGCAGCAGCAAGGCTAGGAAGCTTCCTAGCAGTTTCTCAATGTTTTTCGGTACAATCAGTACTTCTCTCCGTCAAGCTCAGAAGTGAAGAACCGCGAAAATCATGGTGCCGCACGTGAAATCCCGCTGAATCGAACCCCTGCGCTGTTGGCGGAAAAATCGGTGAAGAGTCAGAATTCGAGAGGGAAAATCCGGAAACCCTAAAATCAAAATCAGAATCACTGCGTCGGTTCTCCACACAAGCCTGGGACTGATCGCAACATAATAACCCAGTCTTCTTGGATACAGAAGTGTCCCCATTGGAAAGAAAAAACTTCCCCGACCCCATTAGGACGTTAACATCAACAAGGGAGCAAAGGTAAATGTGTATTACACAGTGACACCTGCTCAATCCAATCACAAAAAGGTGTCGCCTATGTTAGTGGGTGTGATGAATGCGCTGGTTTCATGCTCCGATATGGCGCAGTTGGTTTTACAATCGGATAAAGATGCGCAGAGTGATAATTTTCTCGGTGGCTTCCGGGAGCAGAGCCGTGGACAGTTCTTCACCAAACAGGCCAGTCCAATTCTGGCAACCAGGCCTAAAGGGCTTGGTTTGTAAAATAGTGTGTGGCATGCGCAGGCTACTGCGCATGGATCTAGTGGGGCAGGGACTCATAGCTGAGCAGTGCGACTAAGCGCCGCGGTTAGGCGGGCCAAGGCCTGACTGGGCTTCTAGCATGACGCGGTGTGTGAGCTCCTGGTGGGGACCGTCTGCACAGACAATCCGTGGCCACGACTCAACATGCTTCTCTGCTCGCCACCTGGACAGGCTGCATGGCGAGCTAGAATGCAAGGATTCCGGTTACGGAGATCTACGGCTCTCACTGATCCGTGAGAAGCTCCAGGATTCAAGAACCACGGTTACGGTGAAACTTCACCGTGCATCTGAGGAAGCTTCTTCAAGCAAGCAAGGCAGTCAACTTGCCAGGGCCGCAAGTATAAAAGGTGGTGGCCCTGGCACATCTCAATATCTCAGCAGGACTCATCTTTCATGTCACGACCTTGCAGCACTTAGCATCTGGAAGCGCCTCAGACCAAGGACTTGCTGGAGTCTGCCCTGGAGACCCCTGTAAGCCTGGCAGAGCTCTGCCAGCCTGGGAAGGAGGAAGCCCTGACTACCTGGAGGCCAGCCTACCTGGAAGACGGTGCTGGACCAAGACTCCTTGCGTCGACAGCATTAACGCCCTAGCAAGGCGTTGCCCCTTGCGTGGGCCAGGAGCAGTGGTGGAGCTCATGTGTAACCTCTGTTAGGCTATATTTTTCATGTACCATACTTGTACTTTGGAATCAAGCAAGATTTCTTCCGCTATCACGTTCAGTTTCCAAAGTCCATCTACTGATCTGTTTGCTAGCTTGCTGCACGAGAAAAGATCTTGTACAAGCAAGGAACCTAGCCCTTGCTACGCACCCACTGCAGAATCCCAACAGCCTAAACACATGGCATTGAAAAACATTGAATCATAGGATTTTAACTCGGCAAAACCACTTTGGGCCAATCTTCAATGCATCAACCTAATGTCTAGTTTTGCAGAATACACAACAATGATAGTGCTCATTTGTGAGAACACACACAAACAAAAGATAACGAGTAAATAGTTTAGTGATGGAGGGATGACATTTCATGATGCAAGATAACCACCAAAACTAGTTTTAACATCGAGCTTCAAGAGATTCCTGACGAAGGGCAATCGTGTGCTTGACCAGTACAATAAAAAACGATGCACATGATGAGTTTGAAAAATGAGACGATGACACCATTACCCATTCAAACGACACTTGGAAGCTCAATAGCGAGCGTGGGTCAAGAATCTCGGAAATTTAATAAGAAATAATGAATTTAGAAGATCTACATTTCAAATATGAAAATGTTGAATACGTACCTATTTTAAAGACATTATTTGGATATGCAGGATCTTTCTCTCATAAAACTATCACATTAATAATGAAGAGAAGCAATTACCTTGAGTGATCCATAAATACATCACACCCTTCCCATACCGTTAGCCATTGTGCAATCCACAAGAATGATGGTTTGTGTGGGATGAATCATGTCATAATAGAAGTTAAAACTTTGAAAAGAAGATTGGAGGTTATACAATTTTGTACATCCCTTTCAAGGGTTCTGTCTTGAAGTTGGTCATTCCAACTTATGCAAAGGTAAAGGTAATAGAGTAATAGTGTATGGCTTTCAAATACTATCTTACATCATCGCCAACGAGCAAACACCCTTTTGGGTTATACTTACTTTAATATACCCAAAATCTCACCCATCATTTTTAACATACTTCTCTAAAAGATTTATCAATCTTAAGGATCTCAAAACTCGTTACCATATCAATTTAAGGGGAGAAGGAACCATAATCTTTCCTTCTTCTTATAGGTGACCTTTCAAATACTTAAAAGGAATGTTTTGCCACATGGCTTCCACATAAAGGGTGATCATTAACTTGAATTAATTTTTAATGTGGAAAATAACCTACAACTCAAAAATATTGGTTCAAATCTCAAGAAAAATCATAGTTTGAATGTGAAACGTTTCTTACGATCTAGTTTCTTCATTCTCTTTACCGTTGGGAGTGATGATGTAGAAATAGGAGGTTGTTGAGATACTTTGGTGGAGATCAATATTGAGCAAAAAGGTTTCCGTGGGTGTGTTATCTTCATGGGGTTGCTTGAGGAAAGCATACTAATACATTAAAATTGAATATAAGTCTCATGAACCTCATCATCCTCAACAAGCTCTAAGACAAATTTTTAATCCTTTCCCGAGCTATCTATTATTTCTTCGTAATGATTGAATTATGTATGTTTTACAAAAACTTATATCATGAGATTCCTTTACCAAAGCTCACTACTTATGATACTAATATCAAGAAAAACTCAACCAAACCTAAAGAGAGGTTGCAATGAGAAAGGTAATGAAGTGATACTAAATACATGCTTCAATCCACTCAATGCTTCAATCAATGTCAATCTATGACGTATCTAAAACATCTTGAAAACAAAATAAATGAGAATTATACGAGATTTCAAACAAAACGTCACCAATGCAACATGTATTGTCTCCCACATGAAAAATGGTTGATGGAAAAAAAACTTCATTTGAATGTTAAACCATATTCATCTACAAAATATCTTCAACATATAAATGTTCTTCAGTTTCATTTCAAATTGTCTTGAACCTATCAAATACAGTTAGAGTTCATGATTAGGTGAAATGGACTCATTAACCATGAATAACATAAGTTTTCCTTCTCGAAAAGATTTACCATCTCATACTTTGACGTGATTCATGATATTTCCAAACCTTAGAATATCCAAGGGCTAAAACATTGCAATAATTTAGTTGAATGAACTTGAAAATTTTTGAACTAGTATTTTGGTCAATGTTTTATTAATGTTTCTTGTTCATCATTATTGGAGAATGATTTCCTCTAGTAATAGATGGTCACATAGCTTGTTACAAACGGTTTGTTTCTATGCAAGTATGCTCCACAAAATTTTGATGTTACAAGACACATGCATACTGTTGTGATTCACCAAGTTTCGATGGCCGAGTTTGGCTAAAATGCATCTCGTGGTGCATTTTATCTACTTCATAGGGCCAAAAATTTCACCTCCTTAAATGGATGGAGGGGAGGTTCAAATCCCTGTCTCTAAAACACCTGAGGTGCACTTGGAGGCCCTTGGAGGCTATGACCCTTCAGCTTCCAGCAAAAGGGTAGTTGGTTAACCTCTTACTACCTCCTGGTGACCCTTCAGCTACCAGTGCATCTTCAACCTCTTGTGGCTGCCAGTGACCCTTCATCTTCCAGGTGACTCTTCAGCTGGCCTGGATGGTTATGTAACCTCCAAGGTGGTTATGTAACCACCCAGGTGGTTATGCAACTACCTAAACCTCCAAGGCCAGAGCCTGCAAGGAGGCCCTCCCAGTACTACTTAAGGGGCTCAATCTATTCAGTCCATTATGCCTTGACAACGCCTCCATTCATCATCAAATTCCTTCTGATGCCTCCTGAGTCTACCACTCCAAGCCTCAGCCTCTGCCACTACAAGCCAGTACCTTGGGATGCACCACCTACAAAGGCCTACGCCTTGTGGAGTGCAAGCTTGTGGCTCTACAATTTATCTCTTGCAGGTCTCGTTTTCCAGACTTAGTCTCAAGGCATCCACGGGGGGCGCCCTGTGGGTCCACAAGTCTGCACTTGTGGCTACATCCCTGCAGCTGGTTGAGGGAACTCTTCAATGTACTTCTCCAAGTGATCTACAAATTCCTACATGTATTTCAGATTCTACCGACCACGCATTGCCCTTCCAAGATTTCAGTCCAGTTTCATCCATCCACCTGCCACTAATCTTAATGCATACAATGTTCATTATAATCATCAAATTTCAAGAAGACATTTCATAATTTCAAAATGTGGATAAGGTCATCACGGTTTTAGGGAGTACCGACTAGAAAGGATGGAAATTTATGGATAGAAATTGATTTTGGTGGTCAATTTGAACTTGCATGCATTTTTGAAGGTCTCTTCTAACTTTCATAATCGAAACCACAAAGCAGTTTCAAAGGAATAAACATATTTATATCATTGAACCTAGATATCTCAATTATCTCATTGTTTAAAATGTAATTGTAGTTAATATTTACGTATGATAATTTCTTGTGGGAATGTAATCTCTAGCAATGTATCTTTAGTGATAAAAATACTTCTCTCTTCTTTCAGCGCAGGTTCTGTTATGTGGAAGAATTGTATGGTTTATTCCCATATTGAAACATATTGGTAAATTAACATATAAAATTTTCAGTAATGTTCTCTGGTTCAATTGAAGATATCATGAACTGCAAACTATCTCACCATTAGATTACCGTCTTACGATATCATGAATTCTGAATTAGTGCATATTTGTTAACCTTAATGTTTTGAATGATTACATGAATCCATGTTTTTCATTTTTTTTGTCTACTATGTTCGAGAGTACATATGTTTCATTTCTTTTTCCTAGAAATACATTTTTTATAATAATACTACTGAAAAATTAAAATGGTTACCTGTAAGGAATTCCTAAAGTCAATAGTGCATCATGTGGATATGATCTTGGTCTTTCAACACAAATGTAAAGCCATAAAATCTACAAATGACCTAGATCATGTCATAGATTAGTTTGACCATGTAATTTGAGTTTTTCACGTCTTGGAAATTGGTCCTTAAGTGCAAGTCATTGTGTATGTGTCAAATGAAACTTAAAAGTCGTAATGTAAATGTGTCATCTATTGAAGGATATGAGAACAATATCACTTCCAACAAAAAATGTAAACATAACCTTGAAAGTTCCATTTAAGTGTTCATGGTGACCACCAATTAGTTTTGAGTTTGAAGAAATCCACTTTTAAGTGAAATAAAATGAAATGAAGATAAAAGTTTTCGTCCACTTTGAAATAAGTAAAACAAGTCTTCGTTTGGATAGCCTGGTTTGATGGTGAAATTGTACATCATACAACTGATTCAAGAATCTTCTTTGCATTGATTCATTATATACGGATACAAGACATTTTGTGATTATGAGAATATTCAACTATAGAAAAAAACCATGTCGGTAAGAATGATTCTATCCTTATTTTCCCACAAGTTCAAGATTGTCACTCTAACACTTTGTATGAGAGGAGTGCTATGAAATTTGCATATTTGATGTTTTTTCCCAAGCTATCTGTAACATGATGGTCAGTTTTTCCCTCCCTTTTCATAAAACAGATGCTTGGTTGAACATCAAATCTTACCAAATTGAGTCAATGCTAATGGTGAAGAATTGTGTGGCCTATGAATAGCTTGTAACCACCTTACTAATCAGCCATTGGAGAGTAACCACACAACCATTTGTCGACCACCCACTAAACGTAATTTGTTTGTTTGCTTGTTTTGGAGGTAGGATCCTACAAGGCTTGAAGGGCCGTGGCTATTGGTCTTAAGCCCTCGTCCTTGACCTCCACTCCTTGCCTTGCAAAGTAAGAAAGACAAGGGGAAAGGATAGAGTGATGCGTGAGAGAGAAATCCTAGTGCAAAACTGTTAACGTGTATTGCACATAAAGATTTCATTATATTACATAAAAAAATGAAACTGAATATATTGTTCTTAGAAATTTGACCTTTTCATGTAATAAAATCGTGTGAAAAAATTGTTTGATGTAAGATCCCTTTCTTTTAGGACCTAAAACAAGTGAGCGAGGTATGAACATAAATGGGCCGCCAGAGACTTCCTACGGATTTTATTGATGAAGATTTGCCCTAGAGTTCCATGGAGGTGAGAAATCCTTAGAGGGATCTCTACATGGAGTTTAACAAATTTCAATGAAGACTTCCTTTCAAGAACTAGGGCCACATATGGTTTATCTTGTCCTTTTTACTAGGATGCTTCCTCCTTTTCAAGTGCCAATCAGAAGGAATAACTTTGTGTAATTTTTTCCTCAATCTTTTTTCAACTCTTTTTAAAAGAAGATAAATTAAATATAATTTAAAATACGACTGAAATTGCCCACTCTTCATGTAGGTCGTAAGTATATCTGAAGAGAATGTGTTACCCTTGAATGATGCAATTTTTTTTACGTGAGGGAGAGGTAACATGATTGGAGAAAGTGTTTATGATCTTATTGTGGTACGTTTTTTTATTCCATTGAAGTGATTATATCTTGTCTGCATCACCTTCGTCTTTTGGAGCCAATTCGGAATACGTAGGATAGGAGCCAGTAGAGATATTTGAATTGCACCCATTTTATGGGGTGTTTCTGGATAGAGGATGATTTAATTTTGGTTATTTTGGTGGGATAATTTGGTTGTTGCTATGTTTTTTGTACTAGATTACATGAGTTCCATTTTTGCAGTCTCCTGAAGGCTTTGTGACTGGTTTGTCTTCCATATCATTGGGGTCACGGACTCTCTGTCCAGATGGAGAGAGCGAGATAGATTCGAATGATACGAAGAGAAGTGGTCGAAAAGCAGACTTTTCACTAGGTCGCTTGTCTTCCCGTTCTACAGGGTCGGCAGTTGCGCCTCTGGAACTTTACAACCTCAGAGCGCACAAGCGACGCCAGTTCCAACCCCCATAAGGCATCCCCATGGGAAGTTCTCGCGAGAACGAGCCCGACGACATCGCCATGAAGGCCATTCGCGATGACCGTCGTAGGCTCGCTGCCGGCGGTAGCGATGACTTGCCTACCTTGACGACTTCGGGGTCGGTCATGAACACGTCCTTCCTCCACAGTTTGGAGATCTTCTGTAAGGGCGTGAACTTGACGAACTGGCTGAACCGCATGGAGCACGTCCTACGTGTCCACAAGGCTCCACTCAGTCAGTGGGGCGACCTTGCCACGTCGCGGCTTGAAGACAAACTCTTCGAGTACATGGTCAAGGAGTGGACTGCGCAGCAGCCGCACCTCGAGTGGTAGCCCATGCCGTGGGAGGCCTTCTGCGCAATCATGCGCAAGAAGTGTACCCAATGTGAGGAGGCGCAGCGCGCCTTCCACAAGATCAAGGACTTCAGGCAGCTGGACAGCTCGCTCGAATCCTTCTTCAGCGAGTTCACTACACTCGTTGAGGAAGCCAAAAGCTTCACCGAGGGCGATGGCACTCAGATGTTCAAGGACCCGGAGTGCATGCTGTTGGAGTACTTGCATGATGGTCTCGCTAGTGAGAAGCTGAAGGACAAGACCACCACGACAGCCACTGGCCAAGCTTGGACAAGCTGGAGGGTGTTGCGCGACTACATGAGCGAGGTGTACTCGGCGAACCCGAAGCACTACTCTGATGCAGGGCATAACGCGCGTGCACAGCAGGGTCGCAACATGCGCGTGGACGCTGCAGGGGCTGGTGGGTCAGCCGGACAGCGAGGCGGGGCCAAGGGCAAGCAGCCTACAAACCCTCCAGCCAAGAAGGCTGGTGGACACAAGGGTCCCAACAACAAGCGCAGCCGCGAGAATGACGAGCTGCAGGCGGCGCGTGAGCGTCGCAACGAAGCCTTT
>SZWC01005772.1:137328-150571 GCA_023375785.1 Penium margaritaceum | reverse complement strand
CAAACAACCGAACTAGGCATATGTCACTGATCATGACCAGAGAATTTCAATATGGGTGGTCAACGTTGACCAACCATAACACTAGTCAAAAACAGTCAGGAGAGGAAACAATGCTATGAGAATATCGATTCTCAACTACCAAATACAACGACCTTCAGTCAGTAGTAGCACGGTGTGGCTACCATGCACAATGACCGACCAAAGTAGGCATATGTACTGCCTTTGACCAAAGAAATCCGCTGTGTGTGGTCCACGTTGACAACTCGTCATACGAGTCACAAATGGTCAGAGGGGGAAACAACGGTTTGGGAACACCAAGTATCACATAGCAAGCACAAGGGGCTTCAATACGTTGTGGCAAAGTGTGGAGACCATGCACGATGACCAACCAAAGTAGGCATGTATCAGTGACCATGACCAAATAATGTCACTAAGTGTGGTAAACTGTGACAACTCACAACACGAGTCACAAATGGTCAAGGTTGAAGGTAATGGGTTGTGAATACTAGTTATCTACTAGCAAGTACAAATACCTTCAATCTGTAGTGGCACAATGTGGCTTCAATGCACAGTGACCAACCAAAGTATGCATATGTCACTGACCATGACGAAAGAATTTGACTTCATGTGGTCAACGTTGAAAACGCATAACACGAGTCACAAATGGTCAGAGGGGAAAACAATGGGTTGGGAACACTAGTTATCAACTAGGAAGTACAAAGACCTTCAAAAAGCAGTGGCACGGTATGGCTAGCGTGCACAGTGACCAACCAAGGGATGCATACGTCACTGACTACGACCGAATCAGTCCACTATGTGTGGTCAACATTGACAACTCATAACACGAGTCGCAAATGGTCAGAGGGAGAGAAAATGGTTTGGGAAGCCTATGTTTTGACTAGAAAGGAAAAATAACGCCAATACATAGTGGCACGGTGTGGCTAATATGCACACCAAACAACCAAACTAGGCATATGTCACTGATCATGACCAGAGAATTTCAATACGGGTGGTCAACGTTGACCAACCATAACACGAGTCACAAACGGTCAGGACAGGAAGCAATGCTATGGAATATCGGCTCTCAACTACCAAGTACAAATACCTTCAATCAGTAGTAGCACGGTGTGGCTACCATGCACAATGACCAACTAAAGTAGGCACATGTACTGCCTTTGACCAAAGAAATCCGCTGTGTGTGGTCAACGTTGACAACTCATAATACGAGTCACAAATGGTCAGAGGGGGAAACAATGGTTTGGGAACACCAAGTATCACATAGGAAGCACAAGGGGTTTCAATAAGTTGTGGCACAGTGTGGAGACCATGCACGATGACCAAACAAAGTAGACATATGTCACTGACCATGACCAAATAATGTCACTAAGTGTGGTAAACTTTGACAACTCACAACACGAGTCACAAATGGTCAGGGTGGAAGGTAATGGTCTGTGAATACTAGTTATCTACTAGCAAGTACAAATACCTTCAGTCTGTAGAAGCACAATGTGGCTTCAATGCACAGTGACCAACCAAAGTATGCATATGTCACTGACCATGACGAAAGAATTTCACTTCATGTGGTCAATATTGAAAACGCATAACACCAGTCACAAATGGTCAGAGGGGAAAACAATGGATTGGGAACACTAGTTATCAACTAGCACGTACAAAGACCTTCAACAAGCAGTGGCACAGTATGGCTAGCGTGCACAGTGACCAACCAAAGGATGCATACGTCACAGACTACGACCGAATAAGTCCACTATGTGTGGTCAACATTGACAACTCATAATGCCAGTCCCAAATGGTAAGAGGGAGAGACAATGGTTTGGGAAGCATATGTATTGACTAGAAAGGACAAATAATTTCAATACGTAGTGGCACGGTGTGGCTAATATGCACACCAAACAATCAAACTAGGCATATGTCACTGATCATGACCACAAAATTTCAATATGGATGGTCAACGTTGACCAACCATAACACGAGTCACAAACGGTAAGGAGAGGAAACAATGATATGAGAATATCGGTTCTCAACTACCAAGTACAATGACCTTCAGACTGTAGTGGCACGGTGTGGCTACCATGCACAATGACCGACCAAAGTAGGCATATGTACTGCCGTTGACCAAAGAAATCCGCTGTGTGTGGTCAACGTAGACAACTCATAATACGAGTCACAAATGGTCGGAGGGGGAAACAATGGTTTGGGAACACCAAGTATCACATAGCAAGCACAAGGGGCTTCAATACGTCGTGGCACACGGTGGAGACCATGCACAATGACCAACCAAAGTAGGCATATGTCACTGACCATGACCAAATAATGTCACTAAGTGTGGTCAACGTTGACAACCCACAACACGAGTCACAAATGTTCAGGGTTGAAGGTAATGGTTTTTGAATACTAGTTATCTACTAGCAAGTACAAATACCTTCAATCTGTAGTGGCACAATGTGGCTTCAATGCACAGTGACCAACCAAAGTATGCATATCTCACTGACCATGACGAAAGAATTTCACTTCATGTGGTCAACGTTGAGAATGCATAACACGAGTCACAAATGGTTGAAGGGGAAAATAATGGGTTGGGAATACTAGTTATCAACTAGGAAGTACAAAGACCTTCAACAAACAGTGGCACGGTATGGCTAGTGTGCACAGTGACCAACCAAAGGATGCACACGTCACTGACTACGACCGAATAAGTCCACTATGTGTGGTCAACATTGAAAACTCATAACACGAGTCACAAATGGTCACAGGGAGAGAAAATGTTCTGGGAAGCCTATGTATCGACTAGAAAGGACAACTAACTTCAATACGTAGTGGCACGGTGTGGCTAATATGCACACCAAACATCCAAACTAGGCATATTTCACTGATCATGACCAGAGAATTTCAATATGGATGGTCAACGTTGACCAACCATAACACGAGTCACAAACGGTCAGGATAGGAAACAATTCTATGTGAATATCGGTTCTCAACTACCAAGTACAACGACCTTCAGTCAGTAGTAGCACGGTGTGGCTACCAAGCACAATGACCAACCAAAGTAGGCATATGTACTGCCTTTGACCAGAGAAATCCGTTGTGTGTGGTCAACGTTGACAGCTCATAATACGATTCACAAATGGTCAGAGGGGGAAACAATGGTTTGGGAATACTTGGGATCGACTAGCAAGTACAAAGACCTTTGATAAGTGGTGGCACGGTATGGCTACCATGCACAATGACCAACCTAAATATTCTTGTGTCATTGAATATCAGAAAAAGAGTGTCACTGTTTATTGTCAACTTTCCTTCTCACGGCTGGTCAATTGCAGCAATCGTTGATAGGTTATTCAAGCTCAAAGTTGCAAAATTCAAAACTTAGTCTGCGTCAATTGTTTATGAATAAACTGAATTTGTTATCATTCATACCTTTGAAAACTACCCTATAATATTACACCCCCTTATTTTATGCCCTTTACCCATAGGAACCCTTATAATGGCATGTGGACATCAAATGAACACCATGTGAGTTGGCTTAGTGCTTATAGAGTTAGATTCTGGAGTGATAGGTCCTGGGTTTGAATCCTCGTACGCGCAATATAGAATAGGCTCGCGACCTGGGGGGGGGGNATAAACAAAAACCGACCTGGTGTCAAAGGGAGAAACCTTTTGCTATTTATTGACTAGCAAGTGCAAATACTTTCAACAAGTAGTGGAGCGGTGTGGCTACCATGTACAATGACCAACCAGATTAGGCATGTGCCACTTACCATGACCAAATAACTTTACTATGTGTAGTCAACGTTGACAACCCATACTATGGGTCACAAATTGTCCGAGGGGGAAACAATGGGTTGGGAACACCAAGTATCACATAGCAAGCACAAGGGGCTACAATACGTTGTGGCACGGTGTGGAGACCATGCACGATGACCAACCAAAGTAGGCATATGTCACTGACCATGACCAAATAATATCACTAAGTGTGGTAAACTTTGACAACACACAACACGAGTCACAAATGGTCAGGGTGGAAGGTAATGGTTTGTGAATACTAGTTATCTACTAGCAAGAACAAATACCTTCAATATGTAGTGGCACAATGTGGCTTCAATGCACAGTGACCGACCAAAGTATGCATATGTCACTAACCATGACGAACAAATTTCACTTCATGTGGTCAACATTTAAAACGCATAACACGAGTCACAAATGGTCAGAGGGGAAAACAATGGATTGGGAAGCCTATGTATTGGCTAGAAAGGACAAAGAACTTCAATACGTAGTGGCACGGTGTGGCTAATATGCACACCAAACAATCAAACTAGGNAAGAACTTCAATACGTAGTGGCACGGTGTGGCTAATATGCACACCAAACAACCAAACTAGGCATATGTCACTGATCATGACCAGAGAATTTCAATATGGGTGGTCAACGTTGACCAACCACAACACGAGTCACAAACGTTCAGGAGAGGAAACAATGCTATGGGAATATCGGTTCTCAGCTACCAAGTACAACGACCTTCAGTCAGTAGTAGCACGGTGTGGCTACCATGCACAATGATCGACCAAAGTAGGCATATGTACTGCCTTTGACCAAAGAAATCCGCTGTGTGTGGTCAACGTTGACAACTCATAATACGAGTCACAAATGGTCAGAGGGAGAAACAATGGTTTGGGAACACCAAGTACCGCATAGCAAGCACAAGGGGCTTCAATTCGTTGTGGCACAGTATGGAGACCATGCACGATGACCAACCAAAGTAGGCATATGTCACTGACCATGACCAAATAATGTCACTAAGTGTGGTAAACTTTGACAACTCACGACACGAGTCACAAATGGTCAGGGTGGAAGGTAATGGTTTGTGAATACTAGTTATCTACTAGCAAGTACAAATACCTTCAATCAGTAGTGGCACAATGTGGCTTCAATGCACAGTGACCGATCAAAGTATGCATATGTCACTGACCATGACGAAAGAATTTCACTTCATGTGGTCAACGTTGAAAACGCATAACACGAGTCACAAATGGACAGAGGGGAGAACAATGGGTTGGGAACACTAGTTATCAATGAGGAAGTCCAAAGACCTTCAACAAGCAGTGGCACAGTATGGCTAGCGTGCACAGTGACCAACCAAAGGATGCATACGTCACTCACTAGGACCGAATAAGTCCACTATGTGTGGTCAACATTGACAACTCATAACACGAGTCACAAATGGTCTGAGGGGGAAACAATGGATTGGGAAGCCTATGTATTTACTAGAAAGGACAAATAACTTCAATACGTAGTGGCACGGTGTGGCTAATATGCACACCAAACAATCAAACTAGGAATATGTCACTGATAGTGCCCAGAGAACTTCAATATGGGTGGTCAACGTTGACCAACCATAACACGAGTCACAAACGGTCAAGAGAGAAAATAATGCTATGAGAATATCGGTTTTCAACTACCAAGTACAACGACCTTCAGTCAGTAGTAGCACGGTGTGGCTACCATGCACAATGACCGACCAAAGTAGGCACGTTGACCAAAGTGGTCCACGTTGATAACTCATCATACGAGTCACAAATGGACAGAGGGGGAAACAATGGTTTGGGAACACCAAGTATCACATAGCAAGCATAAGGGGCTTCAATACGTTGTGACACAGTGTGGAGACCATGCACGATGACCAACCAAAGTTGGCATATGTCACTGACCATGACCAAATAATGTCACTAAGTGTGGTAAACTTTGACAACTCACAACACGAGTCACAAATGGTCAGGGTGGAAGGTAATGGGTTGTGAATACTAGTTATCTACTATCAAGTACAAATACATTCAATATGTAGTGGCACAACGTGGCTTCAATGCACAGTGACCAACCAAAGTATGAATATGTCACTGACCATGACGAAAGAATTTCACTTCATGTGGTCAACGTTGAAAACGCATAAGACGAGTCAAAAATGGACAGGGGAAAACAATGGGTTGGGAACACTAGTTATCAACGAGGAAGTACAAAGACCTTCAACAAGCAGTGGCACGGTATGGCTAGCATGCACAGTCACCAACCAAAGGATGCATACGTCACTGACTAGGACCGAATAAGTCCACTATGTGTGGTCAACATTGACAACTCATAACACGAGTCACAAATGGTCATAGGGAGAGAAAATGGTTTGGGAAGCCAATGTATTGACTAGAAAGGACAAATAAATTCAATACGTAGTGGCACGGTGTGGCTAATATGCACACCAAACAACCAAACTAGGCATATGTCACTGATCATGACCAGAGAATTTCAATATGGGTGGTCAATGTTGACCAACCAGAACACCAGTCACAAACAGTCAGGACAGGAAACAATGCTATGGGAATATCGGTTCTCAACTACCAAGTACAACGACCTTCAGTCAGTAGTAGCACGGTGTGGCTACCATGCACAATGACCGACCAAAGTAGGCATATGTACTGCCGTTGACCAAAGAAATCCGCTGTGTGTGGTCAACGTAGACAACTCATAATACGAGTCACAAATGGTCAGAGGGGGAGACAATGGTTTGGGAAGCATATGTATTGACTAGAAAGGACAAATAACTTCAATACGTAGTGGCACGGTATGGCTAGCGTGCACATTGACCAAGCAAAGGATGCATACGTCACTAACTACGACCGAATAAGTCCACTATGTGTGGTCAACATTGACAACTCATAACGCCAGTCCCAAATGGTCAGAGGGAGAGACAATGGTTTGGGAAGCATATGTATTGACTAGAAAGGACAAATAACTTCAATACGTAGTGGCACGGTGTGGCTAATATGCACACCAAACAACCAAACTAGGTATATGTCACTGATCATGACCACAAAATTGCAATATGGGTGGTCAACGTTGACCAACCATGACACGAGTCACAAACGGTCAGGATAGGAAACAATGCTATGGGAATATCGGTTCTCAACTACCCAGTACAACGACCTTCAGTCAGTAGTAGCACAGTGTGGCTACCATGCACAATGACCGACCAAAGTAGGCATATGTACTGCCGTTGACCAAAGAAATCCGCTGTGTGTGGTCAACGTAGACAACTCATAATACGAGTCACAAATGGTCAGAGGGGGAAACAATGGTTTGGGAACACCAAGTATCACATAGCAAGTACAAGGGACTTCAATACGTCGTGGCACAGGGTGGAAACCATGCACGATGACCAACCAAAGTAGGCATATGTCACTGACCATGACCAAATAATGTCACTAAGTGTGGTAAACGTTAACAACCCACAACACGAGTCACAAATGGTCAGGGTGGGAGGTAATGGTTTTTGAATACTAGTTATCAACTAGCAAGTACAAATACCTTCAATCTGTAGTGGCACAATGTGGCTTCAATGCACAGTGACCAACCAAAGTATGCATATGTCACTGACCATGACGAAAGAATTTCACTTCATGTGGTCAACGTTGAGAACGCATAACACGAGTCACAAATGGTCAAAGGGGAAAACAATGGGTTTGGAACACTAGTTATCAACTAGGAAGTACAAAGACCTTCAACAAGCAGTGGCACGGTATGGCTAGTGTGCACAGTGACCAACCAAAGGATGCATACGTCACTGGCTACGACCGAATAAGTCCACTATGTGTGGTCAATATTGAAAACTCATAACACGAGTCACAAATGGTCATAGGGAGAGAAAATGTTCTGGGAAGCCTATGTATCAACTAGAAAGGACAACTAACTTCAATACGTAGTGGCACGGTGTGGCTAATATGCACACCAAACATCCAAACTAGGCATATGTCACTGATCATGACCACAGAATTTCAATATGGGTGGTCAACGTTGACCAACCATAACACGAGTCACAAACGGTCAGGATAGGAAACAATGCTATGGGAATATCGGTTCTCAACTACCAAGTACAACGACCTTCAGTCAGTAGTAGCGCGGTGTGGCTACCATGCGCAATGACCGACCAAAGTAGGCATATGTACTGCCTTTGACCAGAGAAATCCGCTGTGTGTGGTCAACGTTGACAACTCATTATACGAGTCACAAATGGTCAGAGGGGGAAACAATGGTTTGGGAATACTTGGGATCGACTAGCAAGTACAAAGACCTTTGATAAGTGGTGGCACGGTATGGCTACCATGCACAATGACCAACCAAAATATTCTTGTGTCATTGAATATCATAAAAAGAGTTTCACTGTGTCTTGTCAACTTTCCTTCTCACCGCTGGTCAATCGCAGCAATCGTTGATAGGTTATTCAAGCTAAAAATTGCAAAATTCAAAACTTAGTCTGCGTCAATTGTTTATGAATAAACTGAATTTGTTATCATTCATACCTTTGAAAACTACCCTATAATATTACACCCCCTTGTTTTATGCCCTTTACCCATATGAACCCTTATAATGTCATGTGGACATCATATGAACACCATGTGAGTTGGCTTAGTGCTTATAGAGTTAGATTCTGGAGTGATAGGTCCTGGGTTTGAATCCTCGTACGCGCAATATAGAATAGGCTCGCGACCTGGGGGGGGGGCAGTCGTGTTGTGATACCTCAACTCTACCTTCGAGCCTAAGCCGTGGGGGGTAGGGGGGGTGTCATAACGCGGTCGCAAATCTGTCCTCCAGGTCGTCCGTGGAACATCCCTCTAGGGGGGTGGGAGGGAGTATTCCAGTGAAGGCACCTACGCGTAACAAATAAACAAAAACCGACCTGGTGTCAAAGGGAGAAACCTTTTGCTATTTATTAACTAGCAAGTGCAAATACTTTCAACAAGTAGTGAAGCGGTGTGGCTACCATGTACAATGACCAACCAGATTAGGCATGTGCCGCTTACCATGACCAAATAACTTTACTATGTGTAGTCAACGTTGACAACCCATACTATGGGTCACAAATTGTCCGAGGGGGAAACAATGGGTTGGGAACACCAAGTATCACATAGCAAGCACAAGGGGCTACAATACGTTGTGGCACGGTGTGGAGACCATGCACGATGACCAACCAAAGTAGGCATATGTCACTGACCATGACCATATAATATCACTAAGTGTGGTAAACTTTGACAAATCACAACACGAGTCACAAATGGTCAGGGTGGAAGGTAATGGTTTGTGAATACTAGTTATCTACTAGCAAGTACAAATACATTCAATCTGTAGTGGCACAATGTGGCTTCAATGGACAGTGACCAACCAAAGTATGCATATGTCACTAACCATGACGAACAACCTTCACTTCATGTGGTCAACGTTGAAAACGCATAACACGAGTCACAAATGGTCAGAGGGGAAAACAATGGATTGGGAAGCCTATGTATTGGCTAGAAAGGAAAAAGAACTTCAATATGTAGTGGCACGGTGTGGCTAATATGCACACCAAACAATCAAACTAGGAATATGTCACTGATCATGACCAAAGAATTTCAATATGGGTGGTCAACGTTGACCAACCATAACACGAGACACAAACGGTCAGGAGAGGAAACAATGCTATGGGAATATCGGTTCTCAACTGCCAAGTACAACGACCTTCAGTCAGTAGTAGCACGGTGTGGCTACCATGCACAATGATCGACCAAAGTAGGCATATGTACTGCCTTTGACCAAAGAAATCCGCTGTGTGTGGTCAACGTTGACAACTCATAATACGAGTCACAAATGGTCAGAGGGGGAAACAATGGTTTGGGAACACCAAGTACCACATAGCAAGCACGAGGGGCTTCAATACGTTGTTGCTCAATATGGAGACCATGCACGATGACCAACCAAAGTAGGCATACGTCACTGACCATGACCAAATAATGTCACTAAGTGTGGTAAACTTTGACAACTCACGACACGAGTCACTAATGGTCAGGGTGGAAGGTACTGGTTTGTGAATACTAGTTATCTACTAGCAAGTACAAATACATTCAATCTGTAGTGGCACAATGTGGCTTCAATGCACAGTGACCGACCAAAGTATGCATACGTCACTGAGCATGACGAAAAAGTTCACTTCATGTGGTCAACGTTGAAAACGCATAACACGAGTCACAAATGGTCAGAGGGGAAAACAATGGGTTGGGAACACTAGTTATCAACTAGGAAGTACAACGACCTTCAACAAGCAGTGGCACGGTATGGCTAGCGTGCACAGTGACCAACCAAAGGATGCATACGTCACTGACTACGACCGAATAAGTCCACTATGTGTGGTCAACATTGACAACTCATAACACGAGTCACAAATGGTCAGAGGGAGAGANCTAGAAAGGACAAAGAACTTCAATACGTAGTGGCACGGTGTGGCTAATATGCACACCAAACAATCAAACTAGGCATATGTCACTGATCATGACCAGAGAATTTCAATATGGGTGGTCAACGTTGACCAACCATAACATGAGTCACAAACGGTCAGAAGAGGAAACAATGCTATGGGAATATCGGTTATCAACTACCAAGTACAACGACCTTCAGTCAGTAGTAGCACGGTGTGGCTACCATGCACAATGATCAACCAAAGTAGGCATATGTACTGCCTTTGACCAAAGAAATCCGCTGTGTGTGGTCAATGTTGAGAACTCATAATACGAGTCACAAATGGTCAGAGGGGGAAACAATGGCTTGGGAACACCAAGTACCACATAGCAAGCACAAGGGGCTTCAATACATTGTGGCACAGTATGGAGACCATGCACGATGACCAGTCAAAGTAGGCACATGTCAGTGACTATGACCAAATAATGTCACTAAGTGTGGTAAACTTTGACAACTCAAGACACGAATCACTAATGGTCAGGGTGGAAGGTAATGGTTTGTGAATACTAGTTATCTACTAGCAATTACAAATACCTTCAATCTGTAGTGGCACAATGTGGCTTCAATTCACAGTGACCGACCAAAGTATGCATATGTCACTGACCATGACGAAAGAATTTCACTTCATGTGGTCAACATTGACAACTCATAACACGAGTCACAAATGGTCAGAGGGAGAGAAAATGGTTTGGGAAGCCTATGTATTGACTAGAAAGGACAAATAACTTCAATACGTAGTGGCACGGTGTGGCTAATATGCACACCAAACAATCAAACTAGGCATATGTCACTGATCATGACCAGAGAATTTCAATATGGGTGGTCAACGTTGACCAACCATAATTCGAGTCACAAACGGTCAAGAGAGAAAACAATGCTATGAGAATATCGGTTCTCAACTACCAAGTACAACGACCTTCAGTCAGTAGTAGCACGGTGTGGCTACCATGCACAATGACCGACCAAAGTAGGCACGTTGACCAAAGTGGTCCACGTTGATAACTCATCATACGAGTCACAAATGGTCAGAGGGGGAAACAATGGTTTGGGAACACCAAGTATCACATAGCAAGCACAAGGGGCTTCAATACGTTGTGGCACAGTGTGGAGACCATGCACGATGACCAACCAAAGTAGGCATATGTCACTGACCATGACCAAATAATGTCACTAAGTGTGGTAAACTTTGACAACTCACAAAACGAGTCACAAATGGTGAGGGTGGAAGGCAATGGGTTGTGAATACTAGTTATCTACTAGCAAGTACAAATACATTCAATCTGTAGTGGCACAATGTGGCTTCAATGCACAGTGACCAACCAAAGTATGCATATGTCATTGACCATGACAAACGAATTTCACTTCATGTAATCAACGTTGAAAACGCATAACACGAGTCACAAATGGACAGAGGGGAAGACAATGGGTTGGGAACACTAACTATCAACAAGGAAGTACAAAGACCTTCAACAAGCAGTGGCACGGTATGGCTAGCGTGCACAGTGACCAACCAAAGGATGCATACGTCACTGACTACGACCGAATAAGTCCACTATGTGTGGTCAACATTGACAACTCATAACACGAGTCACAAATGGTCAGAGGGAGAGAAAATGGTTTGGGAAGCCAATGTATTGACTAGAAAGGACAAATAACTTCAATACGTAGTGGCACGGTGTGGCTAACATGCACACCAAACATCCAAACTAGGCATATGTCACTGATCATGACCAGAGAATTTCAATATGGGTGGTCAACGTTGACCAACCAGAACACGAGTCACAAGCAGTCAAGAGAGAAAACAATGCTATGAGAATATCGGTTCTCAACTACCAAGTACAACAACCTTCAGTCAGTAGTAGCACGGTGTGGCTACCATGCACAATGACCGACCAAAGTAGGCACGTTGACCAAAGTGGTCCACGTTGATAACTCATCATACGAGTCACAAATGGTCAGAGGGGGAAACAATGGTTTGGGAACACCAAGTATCACATAGCAAGGACAAAGGGGCTTCAATACGTTGTGGCACAGTGTGGAGACCATGCACGATGACCAACCAAAGTAGGCATATATCACTAACCATGACCAAATAATGTCACTAAGTGTGGTAAACTTTGACAAATCACAACACGAGTCACAAATGGTCAGGGTGGAAGGTAATGGTTTGTGAATACTAGTTATCTACTAGCAAGTACAAATACCTTCAATTTGTAGTGGCACAATGTGGCTTCAATGCACCGTGACCAACCAAAGTATGCATATGTCACTGACCATGACGAAAGAATTTCACTTCATGTGGTCAACGTTGAAAACGCATAACACGAGTCACAAATGGTCAGAGGGGAAAAAAATGGGTTGGGAACACTTGTTATCAACTAGGAAGTACAAAGACCTTCAACATGCTGTGGCACACTATGGCTAGCGTGCACAGTGACCAACCAAGGGATGCATACGTCACTGACTACGACCGAATAAGTCCACTATGTGTGGTCAACATCGACAACTCATAACACGAGTCACAAATGGTCAGAGGGAGAGACAATGGTTTGGGAAGCCAGTGTAATGACTAGAAAGGAAAAATAACTTCAATACGTAGTGGCACGGTGTGGCTAATATGCACACTAAACAACCAAACTAAGCATATGTCAGTGATCATGACCAGAGGATTTCAATATGGGTGGTCAACGTTGACCAACCATAACACGAGTCACGAACAGTCAGGAGAGGAAACAATGCTATGAGAATATTGGTTCTCAACTACCAAATACAACGACCTTCAGTCAATAGTAGCACGGTGTGGCTACCATGCACAATGACCGACCAAAGTAGGCATATGTATTGCCTTTGACCAAAGAAATCCGCTGTGTGTGGTCAACGTTGACAACTCATAATACGAGTCACAAATTGTCAGAGGG
>SZWC01005772.1:108922-120542 GCA_023375785.1 Penium margaritaceum | reverse complement strand
ATGGTCAGGGTGGAAGGTAATTGTTTGTGAATACTAGTTATCTACTAGCAAGTACAAATACCTTCAATATGTAGTGGCACAATGTGGCTTCAATGCACAGTGACCAACCAAAGTATGCATATGTCACTGACCATGACGAAAGAATTTCACTTCATGTGGTCAACGTTGAAAACGCATAACATGAGTCACAAATGGTCAGAGGGGAAAACAATGGGTTGGGAACACTAGTTATCAACTAGGAGGTACAAAGACCTTCAACAAGCAGTGGCACGGTTTGGCTAGCGTGCACAGTGACCAACCAAAGGATGCATACGTCACTGACTATGACCGAATAAGTCCACTATGTGTGGTCAAGATCGACAACTCATAACACGAGTCACAGATGGTCAGAGGGAGAGACAATGGTTTGGGAAGCCAATGTATTGACTAGAAAGGACAAATAACTTCAATACATAGTGGCACGGTGAGGCTAATATGCACACCAAACAACCAAACTAGGCATATGTCACTTATCATGACCAGAGAATTTCAATATGGGTGGTCAACGTTGACCAACCATAACACGAGTCACAAACAGTCAGGATAGGAAACAATGCTATGAGAATATCGGTTCTCAACTACCAAGTACAACGACCTTCAGTCAGTAGTAGCACGGTGTGGCTACCATGCAGAAGGACCGACCAAAGTAGGCATATGTACTGTCTTTGACCAAAGAAATCCGTTGTGTGTGGTCCACGTTGACAACTCATCATACGAGTCACAAATGGTCAGAGGGGGAAACAATGGTTTGGGAACACCAACTATCACATAGCAGGCACAAGGGGCTTCAATACGTTGTGGCACAGTGTAGAGACCATGCACGATGATCAAACAAAGTAGGCATATGTCAGTGACCATGACCAAATAATGTCACTAAGTGTGGTAAACTTTGACAACTCACAACACGAGTCACAAATGGTCAGGGTGGAAGGTAATGGTTTGTGAATACTAGTTATCTACTAGCAAGTACAAATACCTTCAATCTGTAGTGGCACAATGTGGCTTCAATGCACCGTGACCAACCAAAGTATGCATATGTCATTGACCATGACGAAATAATTTCACTTCATGTGGTCAACGTTGAAAACGCATAACACGAGTCACAAATGGTGAGAGGGGAAAACAATGGGTTGGGAACACTAGTTATCAACTAGGAAGTACAAAGACCTTCAACAAGCAGTGGCACGGTATGGCTAGCGTGCACAGTGACCAACCAAAGGATGCATACGTCACTGACTACGACCGAATAAGTCCACTATGTGTGGTCAACATTGACAACTCATAACACCAGTCACAAATGGTCAGAGGGAGAGAAAATGGCTTCGGAAGCCTATGTATTGACTAGAAAGTAAAAATAACGCCAATACATAGTGGCACGGTGTGGCTAATATGCACACCAAACAACCAAACTAGGCATATGTCACTGATCATGACCANGTCAACGTTGACCAACCATAACACGAGTCACAAACGGTCAGGACAGGAAACAATGCTATGGGAATATCGGTTCTCAACTACCAAGTACAACGACCTTCAGTCAGTAGTAGCACGGTGTGGCTACCATGCACAATGACCGACCAAAGTAGGCATATGTACTGCCTTTGACCAAAGAAATCCGCTGTGTGTGGTCAACGTTGACAACTCATAATACGAGTCACAAATGGTCAGAGGGGGAAACAATGGTTTGGGAACACCAAGTATCACATAGCAAGCACAATGGACTTCAATACGTTGTGGCACAATGTGGAGATCATGCACGATGACCAACCAAAGTAGGCATATGTCACTGACCATGACCAAATAATGTCACTAGGTGTGGTAAAAATTGACAACTCACAACACGAGTCACAAATGATCAGGGTGGAAGGTAAAGGTTTGTGAATACTAGTTATCTACTATTAAGTACAAATACCTTCAATCTGTAGTGGCGCAATGTGGCTTCAATGCACAGTGACCAACCAAAGTATGCATATGTCAATGACCATGATGAAAGAATTTCACTTCATGTGGTCAACGTTGAAAACGCATAACACGAGTCACAAATAGTCAGAGGGGAAAACATTGGGTTGGGAAGACTAGTTATCAACTAGGAAGTACAAAGACCTTCAACAAGCAGTGGCACGGTATGGCTATCGTGCACAGTGACCAACCAAAGGATGCATACGTCACTGACTACGACCGAATAAGTCCACTATGTGTGGTCAACATTGACAACTCATAACAGGAGTCACAAATGGTCAGAAGGAGAGAAAATGGTTTGGGAAGCCTATGTATTGACTAGAAAGGACAAATAACTTCAATACGTAGTGGCACGGTGTGGCTAACATGCACACCAAAAAACCCAACTAGGCATATGTCACTGATCATGACCAAAGAATTTCAATATGGGTGGTCAACGTTGACCAACCATGACATGAGTCACAAACGGTCAGGACAGGAAACAATGCTATGGGAATATCGGTTCTCAACTACCAAGTACAACGACCTTCAGACAGTAGTAGCACGGTGTGGCTACCATGCACAATGACCGACCAAAGTAGGCATATGTACTGTCGTTGACCAAGGAAATCCGCTATGTGTGGTCAACGTAGACAACTCATAATACGAGTCACAAATGGTCAGAGGGGGAAACAATGGTTTGGGAACACCAAATATCACATAGCAAGCACAAGGGGCTTCAATACGTTGTGGCACAGGGTGGAGACCATGCACGATGACCAACCAAAGTAGGCATATGTCACTGACCATGACCAAATAATGTTACTAAGTGTGGTAAACGTTGACAACCCACAACACGAGTCACAAATGGTCAGGGTGGAAGGTAATGGTTTTTTAATACTAGTTATCTTCTAGCAAGTACAAATACCTTCAATATGTAGTGGCACAATGTGGCTTCAATGCACAGTGACCAACCAAAGGATGCATATGTCACTGACCATGACGAAAGAATTTCACTTCATGTGGTCAACATTGAGAACGCATAACTCAAGTCACAAATGGTCAAAGGGGAAAACAATGGGTTGGGAACACTAGTTATACACTAGGAAGTACAAATACCTTCAACAAGCAGTGGCACGGTATGGCTAGTGTGCATAGTGACCAACCAAAGGATGCATACGTCACTGACTACGACCGAATAAGTCCACTATGTGTGGTCAACATTGAAAACTCATAACACGAGTCACAAATGGTCAGAAGGAGAGAAAATGTTCTGGGAAGCCTATGTATCGACTAGAAAGGACAACTAACTTCAATACGTAGTGGCACGGTGTGGCTAATATGCACACCAAACATCCAAACTATGCATATGTCACTGATCATGACCAGAGAATTTCAATATGGGTGGTCAAGGTTGACCAACCATAACACGAGTCACAAACGGTCAGCATAGGAAACAATGTTATGGGAATATCGGTTCTCAACTACCAAGTACAACGACCTTCATTCAGTAGTAGCACGGTGTGGCTACCATGCACAATGACCGACCAAAAGAAGGCATATGTACTGCCTTTGACCAGAGAAATCCGCTGTGTGTGGTCAACGTTGACAGCTCATAATACAAGTCACAAATGGTCAGAGGGGGAAACAATGGTTTGGGAATACTTGGGATTGACTAGCAAGTACAAAGACATTTGATAAGTGGTGGCACGGTATGGCTACCATGCACAATGACCAACCAAAATATTATTGTGTCATTGAATATCATAAAAAGAGTTTCACTGTGTCTTGTCAACTTTCCTTCTCACGGCTGGTCAATCGCAGCAATCGTTGATAGGTTATTCAAGCTCAAAGTTGCAAAATTCAAAACTTAGTCTGCGTCAATTGTTTATGAATAAACTGAATTTGTCATCATTCATATATTTGAAAACTACCCTATAATATTACACCCCCTTATTTTATGCCCCTTACCCATAGGAACCCTTATAATGTCATGTGGACATCATATGAACACCATGTGAGTTGGCTTAGTGCTTATAGAGTTAGATCCTGGATTGATAGGTCCTGGGTTTGAATCCTCGTACGCGCAATATAGAATAGGCTCGCGACCTGGGGGGGGCGGCCGTGTTGTGATACCTCAACTCTACCTTCGAGCCTAAGCCGTGGGGGGTAGGGCGGGTGTCATAATGCGGTCGCAAATCTGTCCTCCATGTCGTCCACGGAACATCCCTCTAGGGGGGTGGGAGGGAGTATTCCAGTGAAGGCACCTATGTGTAACAAATAAACAAAAACCGACCTGGTGTCAAAGGGAGAAACCTTTTGCTATTTATTGACTAGCAAGTGCAAATACTTTCAACAAGCAGTGGAGCGGTGTAGCTACCATGTACAATGACCAACCAGATTAGGCATGTGCCACTTACCATGACCAAATAACTTTACTATGTGTAGTCAACGTTGACAACCCATACTATGGGTCAAATTCTCCGAGGGGGAAACAATGGGTTGGGAACACCAAGTACCACATAGCAAGCACAAGGGGCTACAATACGTTGTGGCACGGTGTGGAGACCATGCACGATGACCAACCAAAGTAGGCATATGTCACTGACCATGACCAAATAATGTCACTAAGTGTGGTAAACTTTGACAACTCACAACACGAGTCACAAATGGTCAGGGTGGAAGGTAATGGTTTGTGAATACTAGTTATCTACTAGCAAGTACAAATACCTTCAATATGAAGTGGCACAATGTGGCTTCAATGCACAGTGACCAACCAAAGTATGCATATGTCACTAACCATGACGAACAAATTTCACTTCATGTGGTCAACGTTGAAAACGCATAACACAAGTCACAAATGGTCATAGGGGAAAACAATGGATTGGGAAGCCTATGTATTGGCTAGAATGGACAAAGAACTTCAATACGTAGTGGCACGGTGTGGCTAATATGCACACCAAACAATCAAACTATGTATATGTCACTGATCATGACCAGAGAATTTCAATATGGGTGGTCAACGTTGACCAACTTTAACACGAGTCACAAACGGTCAGGAGAGGAAACAATGCTATGGGAATATCGGTTCTCAACTACCAAGTACAACGACCTTCAGTCAGTAGTAGCACGGTGTGGCTACCATGAACAATGGTTGACCAAAGTAGGCATATGTACTGCCTTTGACCAAAGAAATCCGCTGTGTGTGGTTAACGTTGACAACTCATAATACGAGTCACAAATGGTCAGAGGGGGAAACAATAGTTTGGGAACACCAAGTACCACATAGCAAGCACAAGGGGCTTCAATGCGTTATGGCACAGTATGGAGACCATGCACGATGACCAACCAAAGTAGGCATATGTCACTGACCATGACCAAATAATGTCACTAAGTGTGGTAAACTTTGACAACTCACGACACGAGTCACAAATGGTCAGGGTGGAAGGTAATGGTTTGTGAATACTAGTTATCTACTAGCAAGTACAAATACCTTCAATCTGTAGTGGCACAACGTGGCTTCAATGCACAGTGACCGACCAAAGTATGCATATGTCACTCACCATGACAAAAGAATTTCACTTCATGTGGTCAACGTTCAAAACGCATAACACGAGTCAAAAATGGTCAGAGGGGAAAACAATGGGTTGGGAACACTAGTTATCAACTAGGAAGTACAAAGACCTTCAACAAGCAGTGGCACAGTATGGCTAGCGTGCACAGTGACCAGCCAAAGGATGCATACGTCACTGACTACGACCGAATAAGTCAACTATGTGTGGTCAATATTGACAACTCATAACACGAGTCACAAATGGTCAGAGGGAGAGAAAATGGTTTGGGAAGCCTATGTATTCACTAGAAAGGACAAATAACTTCAATACGTAGTGGCACGGTGTGGCTAATATGTACACCAAACAACAAAACTAGGCATATGTCACTGATCATGACCAGAGAATTTCAATATGGGTGGTCAACGTTGACCAGCCATAACACGAGTCACAAACGGTCAGGACAGGTAACAATGCTATGGGAATATCGGTTCTCAACTACCAAGTACAACGACCTTCAGTCAGTAGTAGCACGGTGTGGCTACCATGCACAATGACCGACCAAAGTAGGCATATGTACTGCCTTTGACCAAAGAAATCCGCTGTGTGTGGTCAACGTTGACAACTCATAATACGAGTCACAAATGGTCAGAGGGAGAAACAATGGTTTGGGAACACCAAGTATCACATAGCAAGCACAAGAGACTTCAATACGTCGTGGCACAGTGTGGAGACCATGCACGATGACCAACCAAAGTAGGCATATGTCACTGACCATGACCAAATAATGTCACTAAGTGTGGTAAACTTTGACAACTCACAACACGAGTCACAAATGGTCAGGGTGGAAGGAAATGGTTTGTGAATACTAGTTGTCTACTAGCAAGTACAAATACCTTCAATCTGTAGTGGCACAATGTGGCTTCAATGCAGAGTGACCAACCAAAGTATGCATATGTCACTAACCATGACGAACAAATTTCACTTCATGTGGTCAATGTTGAAAACGCATAACACCAGTCACAAATGGTCATAGGGGAAAACAATGGATTGGGAAGCCTATGTATTGGCTAGAAAGGACAAATAACTTCAATACGTAGTGGCATGGTGTGGCTAATATGCACACCAAACAATCAAACTAGGAATACGTCACTGATCATGACGAGAGAATTCCAATATGGGTGGTCAACGTTGACCAACCATAATACGAGTCACAAACGGTCAGGAGAGGAAACAATGCTATGAGAATATCGGTTCTCAAATACCAAGTACAACGACATTCAGTCAGTAGTAGCACGGTGTGGCTACCATGCACAATGACCGACCAAAGTAGGCATATGTACTACCTTTAACCAAAGAAATCCGCTCTGTGTGGTCCACGTTGATAACTCATCATACGAGTCAGAAATGGTCAGAGGGGGAAACAATGGTTTGGGAACACCACGTATCACATAGCAAGTACAAGGGGCTTCAGTACGTCGTGGCACGGTGTGGAGACCATGCACGATGACCAACCAAAGTAGGCATATGTCACTGACCATGACCAAATAATGTCACTAAGTGTGGCAAACTTTGACAACTCACAACACGAGTCACAAATGGTCAGGGTGGAAGGTACTGGTTTGTGAATACTAGTTATCGACTAGCAAGTAGAAATACCTTCAATCTATAGTGGCACAATGTGGCTTAAATGCACAGTGACCAACCAAAGTATGAATATGTCACTGTCCATGACGAAAGAATTTCACTTCATGTGCTCAACGTTGAAAACGCATAACACGTGTCACAAATGGTCAGAGGGGAAAACTAATGGATTGGGAACACTAGTTATCAACTAGGAAGTACAAAGACCTTCAACAAGTAGTGGCACGGTATGGCTAGCGTGCACAGTGACCAACCAAAGGATGCATACGTCACTGACTATGACCGAATAAGTCAACTATGTGTGGTCAACATTGACAACTCATACCACGAGTCACAAATGGTCAGAGGGAGAGAAAATTGTTTGGGAAGCCTATGTATTGACTAGAAAGGACAAATAACTTCAATACGTAGTGGCACGGTGTGGCTAATATGCACACCAAACAACCAAACTAGGCACATGTCACTGATCATGTCCAGAGAATTTCAATATGGGTGGTCAACGTTGACCAACCACAACACGAGTCACAAATAGTCAGGACAGGTAACTATGCTATGGGAATATAGGTTCTCAACTACCAAGTACAACGACCTTCAGTCAGTAGTAGCATGGTGTGGCTACCATGCACAATGACCGACCAAAGTAGGCATAGGTACTGCCTTTGACCAAAGAAATCCGCTGTGTGTGGTCCACGTTGAATACTCATCATACGAGTCACAAATGGTCAGAGGGGGAAACAATGGTCTGGGAACACCAAGTATCACATAGCAAGCACAAGGGGCTTCAATACGTTGTGGCACAGTGTTGAGACCATGCACGATGACCAACCAAAAGAGGGAAAAGGCACTGACCATGACCAAATAATGTCACTAAGTGTGGTAGTTTTTGACAACTCACAACACGAGTCACAAATGGTCAGGGTGGAAGGTAATGGTTTGTGAATACTAGTTATCTACTAGCAAGTACAAATACCTTCAATCTGTAGTGGCACAATGTGGCTTCAATGCACAGTGACCAACCAAAGTATGCATATGTCACTGACCATGACGAAAGAATTTCACTTCATGTGGTCAACGTTGAAAACGCATAACACGATTCACAAATGGTCAGAGGGGAAAACAATGGGTTGGGAACACTGGTTATCAACTAGGATGTACAAAGACCTTCAACAAGCAGTGGCACGGTATGGCTAGCGTGCAAAGTGACCGACCAAAGAATGCATACGTCACTGACTACGACCGAATAAGTCCACTATGTGTGGTCAACATCGACAACTCATAACACGAGTCACAAATGGTTAGAGGGAGAGAAAATGGTTTGGGAAGCCAATGTATTGACTAGAAAGGACAAATAATTTCAATACGTAGTGGCACGGTGTGGCTAATATGCACACCAAACAACCAAACCAGGCATATGTCACTGATCATGACCATAGAATTTCAACATGGGTGGTCAACGTTGACAAACCATAACACGAGTCACAAACAGTCAGGACAGGTAACAATGCTATGGGAATATCGGTTCTCAACTACCAAGTACAACGACCTTCAGTCAGTAGTAGCAAGGTGTGGCTACCATGCACAATGACCGACCAAAGTAGGCATATGTACTGCCTTAGACCAAAGAAATGCGCTGTGTGTGGTCAACGTTGACAACTCATAATACGAGTCACAAATGGTCAGAGGGGGAAACAATGGTTTGGGAACACCAAGTATCACATAGCAAGCACAAGGGACTTCAATACGTTGTGGCACGGAGTGGAGACCATGCACGATGACCAACCAAAGTAGTCACATGTCACTGACCATGACCAAATAATGTCACTAAGTGTGGTAAACTTTGACAACTCACAACACGAGTCACAAATGGTCAGGGTGGAAGGTAATGGTTTGTGAATACTAGCTATCTACTAGCAAGTGCAAATACCTTCAATCTGTAGTGGCACAATGTGGCTTCAATGCACAGTGACCAACCAAAGTATGCATATGTCACTGACCATGACGAAAGAATTTGACTTCGTGTGGTCAACGTTGAAAACGCATAACACGAGTCACAAATGGTCAGAGGGGAAAACAATGGGTTGGGAACACTAGTTATCAACGAGGAAGTACAAAGACCTTCAACAAGCAGTGGCACGGTATGGCTAGCGTGCACAGTGACCAACCAAAGGATGCATACGTCACTGACTACGACTGAATAAGTCCACTATGTGTGGTCAACATTGACAACTCATAACACGAGTCACAAATGGTCAGAGGGAGAGAAAATGGTTTGGGAAGCCAATGTATTGACTAGAAAGGACAAATAACTTCAATACGTAGTGGCACGGTGTGGCTAATATGCACACCAAAAAACCAAATTAGGCATATGTCACTGATCATGACCAGGGAATTTCAATATGGGTGGTCAACGTTGACCAACCAGAACACGAGTCACAAACAGTCAGGACAGGAAACAATGCAATGGGAATATCGGTTCTCAATTACCAAGTACAACGACCTTCAGTCAGTAGTAGCACGGTGTGGCTACCATGCACAATGACCGACCAAAGTAGGCATATGTACTGCCTTTGACCAAAGAAATCCGCTCTGTGTGGTCAACGTTGACAACTCATAATACGAGTCACAAATTGTCAGAGGGGGAAACAATGGTTTGGGAACACCAAGTATCACATAGCAAGCACAAGGGGCTTCAATACGTTGTGGCACAGTGTGGAGACCATGCACGATGACCAACCAAAGTAGGCATATGTAACTGACCATGACCAAATAATGTGACTAAGTGTGGTAAACTTTGACAACTCACAACACGAGTCACAAATGGTCAGGGTGGAAGGTAATGGTTTGTGAATACTAGTTATCTACTAGCAAGTACAAATACCTTCAATCTGTAGTGGCACAATGTGGCTTCAATGCACCGTGACCAACCAAAGTATGCATATGTCACTGACCATGACGAAGGAATTTCACTTCATGTGGTCAACGTTGAAAACGCATAACAGGAGTCACAAATGGTCAGAGGGTAAAACAATGGGTTGGGAACACTAGTTATCAACTAGGAAGTACAAAGACTTTGAACAAGTAGTGGCACGGTATGGCTAGCGTGCACAGTGACCAGCCAAAGGATGCATACGTCACTGACTACGACCGAATAAGTCCACTATGTGTGGTCAACATCGACAACTCATATCAGGAGTCACAAATGGTCATAGGGAGAGACAATGGTTTGGGAAGCCAATGTATTGACTAGAAAGGACAAATAACTTCAATACGTAGTGGCACGGTGTGGCTAATATGCACACCAAACAACCAAACTAGGCATATGTCACTGATCATGACCAGAGAATTTCAATATGGGTGGTCAACGTTGACCAACCATAACACGAGTCACAAACNGTCAGGAGAGGAAACAATGCTATGAGAATATCGGTTCTCAACTACCAAGTACAACGACCTTCAGTCAGTAGTAGCACGGTGTGGCTACCATGCACAATGACCGACCAAAGTAGGCATATGTACTGCCTTTGACCAAAGAAATCCGCTGTGTGTGGTCCACGTTGACAACTCATCATACGAGTCACAAATGGTCAGAGGGGGAAACAATGGGTTGGGAACACCAAGTATCACATATCAAGCACAAGGGGCTTCAATACGTTGTGGCACATTGTGAAGACCATGCACGATGACCAACCAAAGTAGGCATATATCACTGACCATGACCAAATAATGTCACTAAGTGTGGTAAAATTTGACAACTCACAACACGAGTCACAAATGGTCAGGGTTGAAGGTAATGGTTTGTGAATATTGGTTATCTACTAGCAAGTACAAATACCTTCAATCTGTAGTGGCACAATGTGGCTTCAATGCACAGTGACCAACCAAAGTATGCAAATGTCACTGACCATGACGAAAGAATTTCACTTCATGTGGTCAACGTTGAAAACGCATAGCACGAGTCACAAATGGTCAGAGGGGAAAACAATGGGTTGGGAAAACTAGTTATCAACTAGGAACTACAAAGACCTTCAACAAGCAGTGGCACAGTATGGCTAGCGTGCACAGTGACCAACCAAAGGATGCATACATCACTGACTACGACCAAATAAGTCCACTATGTGTGGTCAACATTGACAACTCATAACACGAGTCACAAATGGTGAGAGGGAGAGAAAATGGTTTGGAAAGCCTATTTATTGACTAGAAAGGAAAAATAACGCCAATACATAGTGGTACGGTGTGGCTAATATGCACACCAAACAACCAAACTAGGCATATGTCACTGATCATGACCAGAGAATTTCAATATGGGTGGTCAACGTTGACCAACCATAACACGAGTCACAAACGGTCAGGACAGGAAGCAATGCTATGGAATATCGGTTCTCAACTACCAAGTACAAATACCTTCAGTCAGTAGTAGCACGGTGTGGCTACCATGCACAATGACC
>SZWC01005772.1:87402-106785 GCA_023375785.1 Penium margaritaceum | reverse complement strand
GGTCAGAGGGGGAAACAATGGTTTGGGAACACCAAGTATCACATAGCAAGCACAAGGGGCTTCAATACGTTGTGGCACAGTGTGGAGACCATGCACGATGACCAACCAAAGTAGGCATATGTCACTGACCATGACCAAATAATGTCACTAAGTGTGGTAAACTTTGACAACTCACAACACGAGTCACAAATGGTCAGGGTGGAAGGTAATGGTTTGTGAATACTAGTTATCTACTAGCAAGTACAAATACCTTCAATCCATAGTGGCACAATGTGGCTTCAATGCACCGTGACCAACCAAAGTATGCATATGTCATTGACCATGACGAAAGAATTTCACTTCATGTGGTCAACGTTGAAAATGCATAACACGAGTCACAAATGGTCAGAGGGGAAAACAATGGGTTGAGAACACTAGCTATCAACTAGGAAGTACAAAGACCTTGAACAAGCAGTGGCACGGTATGATTAGCGTGCACAGTGACCAACCAAAGGATGCATACGTCACTGACTACGACCGAATAAGTCCACTATGTGTGGTCAACATCCACAACTCATAACACGAGTCACTAATGGTCAGAGGGAGAGAAAATGGTTTGGGAAGCCTATTTATTCACTAGAAAGGAAAAACAACGCCAATACATAGTGGCACGGTGTGGCTAATATGCACACCAAACAACCAAACCAGGCATATGTCACTGATCATGACTAGAGAATTTCAATATGGGTGGTCAACGTTGACCAACCATGACACGAGTCAAAAACGGTCAGGACAAGAAACAATGCTATGGGAATATCGGCTCTCAACTACCAAGTACAACAACCTTCAGTCAGTAGTAGCACGGTGTGGCTACCATGCACAATGACCGACCAAAGTAGGCATATGTACTGCCGTTGACCAAAGAAATCCGCTGTGTGTGGTCAACGTAGACAACTCATAATACGAGTCACAAATGGTCAGAGGGGGAAACAATGGTTTGGGAACACCAAGTATCACATAGCAAGCACAAGGGGCTTCAATACGTTGTGGCACAGTGTGGAGACCATGCACGATGACCAACCAAAGTAGGCATATATCACTGACCATGACCAAATAATGTCACTAAGTGTGGTAAACTTCGACAACTCACAACACGAGTCACAAATGGTCAGGGTTGAAGGTAATGGTTTGTGAATATTAGTTATCTACTAGCAAGTACAAATACCTTCAGTCTGTAGTGGCACAATGTGGCTTCAATGCACAGTGACCAAACAAAGTATGCATATGTCACTGACCATGACGAAAGAATTTCACTTCATGTGGTCAACGTTGAAAACGCATAACACGAGTCAAAAATGGTCAGAGGGGAAAACAATGGGTTGTGAACACTAGTTATAAACTAGGAAGTACAAAGACCTTCAACAAGCGGTGGCACGGTATGGCTAGCGTTAAAGTGACCAACCAAAGGATGCATACGTCGCTGACTACGACCGAATAAGTCCACTATGTGTGGTCAACATTGACAACTCATAACACGAGTCACAAAGGGTCAGAGGGAGAGAAAATGGTTCAGGAAGCCTATGTATTGACTAGTAAGGAAAAATAACGCCAATACATAGTGGCAAGGTGTGGCTAATATGCACACCAAACAACCAAACTAGGCATATGTCACTGATCATGACCAGAGAATTTCAATATGGGTGGTCAACGTTGACCAACCATAACACGAGTCACAAACGGTCAGGACAGGAAGCAATGCTATGGAATATCAGTTCTCAACTACCAAGTACAAATACCTTCAGTCAGTAGTAGCACGGTGTGGCTACCATGCACAATGACCAACCAAAGTAGGCACATGTACTGCCTTTGACCAAAGAAATCAGCTGTGTGTGTTCCACGTTGAGAACTCACCATACGAGTCACAAATGGTCAGAGGAGGAAACAATGGGTTGGGAACACCAAGTATCACATAGCAAGCACAAGGGGCTTCAATACGTTGTGGCACAGTGTTGAGACCATGCATGATGGCAAACCAAAGTAGGCATATGTCACTGACCATGACCAAATAATGTCACTAAGTGTGGTAAACTTTGACAACTCACAACACGAGTCACAAATGGTCAGGGTGGAAGGTAATGGTTTGTGAATACTAGTTATCTACTAGCAAGTACAAATACCTTCAATATGTAGTGGCACAATGTGGCTTCAATGCACANTCAATACGTTGTGGCACGGTGTGGAGACCATGCACGATGACCAACCAAAGTAGGCATATGTCACTGACCATGACCAAATAATGTCACTATGTGTGGTAAACTTTGACAACTCACAACACGAGTCACAAATGGTCAGGGTGGAAGGTAATGGTTTGTGAATACTAGTTATCTACTAGCAAGTACAAATACCTTCAATCTGTAGTGGCACAATGTGGCTTTAATGCAGAGTGACCAACCAAAGTATGCATATGTCATTAACCATGACGAACAAATTTCACTTCATGTGGTCAACGTTGAAAACGCATAACACGAGTCACAAATGGTCAGAGGGGAAAACAATGGATTGGGACGCCTATGTATTGGCTAGAAAGGACAAAGAACTTCAATACGTAGTGGCACGGTGTGGCTAATATGCACACCAAACAATCAAACTAGGAATATGTCACTGATCATGACCAGAGAATTTCAATATGGGTGGTCAACGTTGACCAACCATAACACGAGTCACAAACGGTCAGGAGAGGAAACAATGCTATGGGAATATCGGTTCTCAACTACCAAGTACAACGACCTTCAGTCAGTAGTAGCACGGTTTGGCTACCATGCACAATGATCGACCAAAGTAGGCACATGTACTGCCTTTGACCAAAGAAATCCGCTGTGTGTGGTCAACGTTGACAACTCATAATACGAGTCACAAATGGTCAGAGGGAGAAACAATGGTTTGGGAACACCAAGTGCCACATAGCAAGCACAAGGGGCTTCAATACATTGTGGCACAATATGGAGACCATGCACGATGACCAACCAAAGTCAGGAAAGGAAACAATGCTATGAGAATATCGGTTCTCAACTACCAAGTACAACGACCTTCAGTCAGTAGTAGCACGGTGTGGCTACCATGCACAATGACCGACCAAAGTAGGCACGTTGACCAAAGTGGTCAACGTTGACAACTCATAATACGAGTCACAAATGGTCAGAGGGGGAAACAATGGTTCAAGAATACCAAGTATCACATAGCAAGCACAAGGGGCTTCAATACGTTGTGGCACAGTGTGGAGACCATGCACGATGACCAACCAAAGTAGGCATATGTCACTGACTATGACCAAATAATGTTACTAAGTGTGGTAAACTTTGACAACTCACGACACGAGTCACAAATGGTCAGGGTGGAAGGTAATGGTTTGTGAATACTAGTTATCTACTAGCAAGTACAAAGACCTTCAATCTGTAGTGGCACAACGTGGCTTCAATGCACAATGACCAACCAAAGTATGCATATGTCACTGACCATGACGAAATAATTTCACTTCATGTGGTCAACGTTGAAAACGCATAACACGAGTCACAAATGGTTAGAGGGTAAAACAATGGGTTGGGAACACTAGTTATCAACTAGGAAGTACAAAGACCTTCAACAAGCAGTGGCATAGTATGGCTAGCGTACACAGTGACCAACCAAAGGATGCATACGTCACTGACTACGACCGAATAAGTCGACTATGTGCGTTCAACATTGACAACTCATAACACGAGTCACAAATGGTCAGAGGGAGAGAAAATGGTTTGGGAAGCCTATGAATTGACTAGAAAGGACAAATAACTTCAATACGTAGTGGCACGGTGTGGCTAATATGCACACCAAACAACCAAACTAGGCATATGTCACTGATCATGACCAGAGAATTTTAATATGGGTGGTCAACGCTGACCAACCATAACACGAGTCACAAACGGTCAGGACAGGTAACAATGCTATGGGAATATCAGTTCTCAACTACCAAGTACAACGACCTTCAGTCAGCAGTAGCACGGTGTGGCTACCATGCACAATGACCGACCAAAGTAGGCATATGTACTGCCTTTGACCAAAGAAATCCGCTGTGTGTGGTCCACGTTGATAACTCATCATACGAGTCACAAATGGTCAGAGGGGGAAACAATGGGTTGGGAACACCAAGTATCCCATAGCAAGCACAAGGGGCTTCAATACGTTGTGGCACAGTGTTGAGACCATGCATGATGACAAACCAAAGTAGGCATATGTCACTGACCATGACCAAATAATGTCACTAAGTGTCGTAAACTTTGACAACTCACAACACGAGTCACAAATGGTCAGGGTGGAAGGTAATGGTTTGTGAATAATAGTTATCTACTAGCAAGTACAAATACCTTCAATCTGTAGTGGCACAATGTGGCTTCAATGCACAGTGACCAACCAAAGTATGCATATGTCACCGACCATGACGAAAGAATTTCACTTCATGCGGTCAACGTTGAAAACGCATAACACGAGTCACAAATGGTCAGAGGGGAAAACAATGGGTTGGGAACACTAGTTATCAACTATGAAGTACAAAGACCTTCAAAAAGCAGTGGCACGGTATGGCTAGCGTGCACATTGACCAACCAAAGGATGCATACGTTACTGACTACGACCGAATAAGTCCACTATGTGTGGTCAACATCGACAACTCATAACACGAGGCACAAATGGTCAGAGGGATAGAAAATGGTTTGGGAAGCCAATGTATTGACAAGAAAGGACAAATAACTTCAATACGTAGTGGCACGGTGTGGCTAATATGCACACCAAACAACCAAACTAGGCATATGTCACTGATCATGACCATATAATTTCAATATGGGTGGTCAACGTTGACCAACCATAACACGAGTCACAAACAGTCGAGACAGGTAACAATGCTATGAGAATATCAGTTCTCAACTACCAAGTACAACGACCTTCAGTCAGTAGTAGCACGGTGTGGCTACCATGCACAATGACCGACCAAAGTAGGCATATGTACTGCCTTCGACCAAAGAAATCCGCTGTGTGTGGTCAACGTTGACAACTCATAATACAAGTCAGAAATGGTCAGAGGGGGAAACAATGGTTTGGGAACACCAAGTATCACATAACAACCACAAGGGGCTTCAATACGTTGTGCCAGAGTGTGGAGACAATGCACGATGACCAACCAAAGTAGGCATATGTCACTGACCATGACCAAATAATGTCACTAAGTGTGGTAAACTTTGACAACTCACAACACGAGTCACACATGGTCAGGGTGGAAGGTAATGGTTTGTGAATACTAGTTATCTACTAGCAAGTACAAATACCTTCAATCTGTAGTGGCACAATGTGGCTTCAATGCACCGTGACCAACCAAAGTATGCATATGTCACTGAACATGACGAAAGAATTTCACTTCATGTGGTCAACGTTGAAAACGCATAACACGAGTCACAAATGGTCAGAGGGGAAAACAATGGGTTGGGAACACTAGTTATCAATTAGGAAGTACAAATACCTTTAACAAGCAGTGGCACGGTATGGCTTGCGTGCACAGTGACCAACCAAAGGATGCATACGTCACTGACTACGACCGAATAAGTCCACTATGTGTGGTCAACATTGACAACTCGTAACACGAGTCACAAATGGTCAGAGCAAGAGGAAATGGTTTGGGAAGCCTATGTATTGACTAGAAAGGACAAAAAACTTCAATACGTAGTGGCACGGTGTGGCTAACATGCACACCAAACAACCCAACAAAGCATATGTCACTGATCATGGCCAGAGAATTTCAATATGGGTGGTCAACGTTGACCAACCATGACACGAGTCACAAACGGTCAAGACAGGAGACAATGCTATGGGAATATCGGTTCTCAACTACCAAGTACAACGACCTTCAGTCAGTAGTAGCACGGTGTTGCTACCATGGACAATGACCGACCAAAGTAGGCATATGTACTGCCGTTGACCAAAGAAATCCGTTGTGTGTGGTCAACGTAGACAACTCATAATACGAGTCACAAATGGTCAGAGGGGGAAACAATGGTTTGGGAACACCAAGTATCACATAGCAAGCACAAGGGGCTTCAATACATCGTGGCACAGGGTGGAGACCATGCAAGATGACCAACCAAAGTAGGCATATGTCACTGACCATGACCAAATAATGTCACTAAGTGTGGTAAACGTTGACAACCCACAACACGAGTCACAAATGGTCAGGGTGGAAGGTAATGGTTTTTTAATACTAGTTATCTACTAGCAAGTACAAATACCTTCAATCTGCAGTGGCACAATGTGGCTTCAATGCACAGTGACCAACCAAAGTATGCATATGTCACTGACCATGACGAAAGAATTTCACTTAATGCGGTCAACGTTGAGAACGCATAACACGAGTCACAAATGGTCAAGGGGGAAAACAATGGGTTGGGAACACTAGTTATGAACTAGGAAGTACAAAGACCGTCAACAAGCAGTGGCACGGTATGGCTAGTGTGCACAGTGACCAACCAAAGGATGCATACGTCACTGACTACGACCGAATAAGTCCACTATGTGTGGTCAACATTGAAAAGTCATAACACGAATCACAAATGGTCAGCGGGATAGAAAATGGTCTGGGAAGCCTATGTATCGACTAGAAACGACAAATAAGTTCAATACGTAGTGGCACGGTGTGGCGAACATGCACACCAAACATCCAAACCAGGCATATGTCACTGATCATGACCTGAGAATTTCAATATGGGTGGTCAACGTTGACCAACCATAACACGAGTCACAAACGGTCAGGATAGGAAACAATGCTGTGGGAATATCGGTTCTTAACTACCAAGAACAACGACCTTCAGTCAGTAGTAGCACGGTGTGGCTACCATGCACAATGACCGACCAAAGTAGGCATATGTTCTGCCTTTGACCAGAGAAATCAGCTGTGTGTGGTCAACGTTGACAACCCATAATACGAGTCACAAATGGTCAGAGGGGTAACAATGGTTTGGGAACACCAAGTATCGCATAGCAAGCACAAGGGACTTCAATACGTTGTGCACAGTTTGGAGACCATGCACGATGACCAACCAAAGTAGGCATATGTCACTGACCATGACCAAATAATATCACTAAGTGTGGTAAACTGCGACAACTCACAACACGAGTCACAAATGGTCAGGGTGGAAGGTAATGGTTTGTGAATACTAGTTATCTACTAGCAAGTACAAATACCTTCGGTCTGTAGTGGCACAATGTGGCTTCAATGCACAGTGACCAACCAAAGTATGCATATGTCACTGACCATGACGAAAGAATTTCACTTCATGTGGTCAATATTGAAAACGCATAACACGAGTCACAAATGGTCAGAGGGGAAAACAATGGGTTGGGAACACTAGTGATCAACTAGGAAGTACAAAGACCTTCAACAAGCAGTGGCACGGTATGGCTAGCGTGCACAGTGACCAACCAAAGGATGCATACGTCATTGACTACGACCGAATAAGTCCACTATGTGTGGTCAACATCGACAACTCATAACACGAGTCACAAATGGTCAGAGGGAGAGAAAATGGTTTGGGAAGCCAATGTATTGACTAGAAAGGACAAATAACTTCAATACGTAGTGGCACGGTGTGGCTAATATGCACACCAAACAACCAAACTAGGCATATGTCACTGACCATGACGAAAGAATTTCACTTCATGTGGTCAACGTTGAAAACGCATAACACGAGTCACAAATGGTCAGAGGGGAAAACAATGGGTTGGGAACACTAGTGATCAACTAGGAAGTACAAAGACCTTCAACAAGCAGTGGCACGGTATGGCTAGCGTGCACAGTGACCAACCAAAGGATGCATACGTCACTGACTACGACCGAATAAGTCCACTATGTGTGGTCAACATCGACAACTCATAACACGAGTTACAAATGGTCAGAGGGAGAGAAAATGGTTTGGGAAGCCAATGTATTGACTAGAAAGGACAAATAACTTCAATACGTAGTGGCACGGTGTGGCTAATATGCACACCAAACAACCAAACTAGGCATATGTCACTGATCATGACCATAGAATTTCAATATGGGTGGTCAACGTTGACCAACCATAACACGAGTCACAAACAGTCAGGACAGGTAACAATGCTATGAGAATATCAGTTCTCAACTACCAAGTACAACGAACTTCAGTCAGTAGTAGCACGGTGTGGCTACCATGCACAATGACCGACCAAAGTAGGCATATGTACTGCCTTCGACCAAAGAAATCCGCTGTGTGTGGTCAACGTTGACAACTCATAATACAAGTCAGAAATGGTCAGAGGGGGAAACAATGGTTTGGGAACACCAAGTATCACATAGCAAGCACAAGGGGCTTCAATGCGTTGTGCCACAGTGTGAAGACAATGCACGATGACCAACCAAAGTAGGCATATGTCACTGACCATGACCAAATAATGTCACTAAGTGTGGTAAACTTTGACAACTCACAACACGAGTCACACATGGTCAGGGTGGAAGGTAATGGTTTGTGAATACTAGTTATCTACTAGCAAGTACAAATACCTTCAATCTGTAGTGGCACAATGTGGCTTCAATGCACCGTGACCAACCAAAGTATGCATATGTCACTGAACATGACGAAATAATTTCTCTTCATGTGGTCAACGTTGAAAACGCATAACACGAGTCACAAATGGTCAGAGGGGAAAACAATGGGTTGGGAACACTAGTTATAAATTAGGAAGTACAAAGACTTTGAACAAGCAGTGGCACGATATGGCTTGCGTGCACAGTGACCAACCAAAGGATGCATACGTCACTGACTACGACCGAATAAGTCCACTATGTGTGGTCAACATTGACAACTCATAACACGAGTCACAAATGGTCAGAGGGAGAGAAAATGGTTTGGGAAGCCTATGTATTGACTAGAAAGGACAAATAACTTCAATACGTAGTCGCACGGTGTGGCTAACATGCACACCAAACAACCCAACTAGGCATATGTCACTGATGATGACCAGAGAATTTCAATATGGGTGGTCAACGTTGACCAACCATGACACGAGTCACAAACGGTCAAGACAGGAGACAATGCTATGGCAATATCGGTTCTCAACTACCAAGTACAACGACCTTCAGTCAGTAGTAGCACGGTGTGGCTACCATGCACAATGACCGACCAAAGTAGGCATATGTACTGCCGTTGACCAAAGAAATCTGCTGTGTGTGGTCAACGTAGACAACTCATAATACGAGTCACAAATGGTCAGAGGGGGAAACAATGGTTTGAGAACACCAAGTATCACATAGCAAGCACAAGGGGCTTCAATACGTCGTGGCACAGGGTGGATACCATGCACGATGACCAACCAAAGTAGGCATATGTCACTGACCATGACCAAATAATGTCACTAAGTGTGGTAAACGTTGACAACCCACAACACGAGTCACAAATGGTCAGGGTGGGAGGTAATGGTTTTTGAATACTAGTTATCTACTAGCAAGTACAAATACCTTCAATCTGCAGGGGCACAATGTGGCTTCAATGCACAGTGACGAACCAAAGTATGCATATGTCACTGACCATGACGAAAGAATTTCACTTCATGCGGTCAATGTTGAGAACGCATAACACGAGTCACAAATGGTCAAGGGGGAAAACAATGGGTTGGGAACACTAGTTATCAACTAGGAAGTACAAAGACCGTCAACAAGCAGTGGCACGGTATGGCTAGTGTGCACAGTGACCAACCAAAGGATGCATACGTCACTGACTACGACCGAATAAGTCCACTATGTGTGGTCAACATTGAAAAGTCATAACACGAGTCACAAAAGGTCAGCGGGATAGAAAATGGTCTGGGAAGCCTATGTATCGACTAGAAATGACAGATAAGTTCAATACGTAGTGGCACGGTGTGGCGAATATGCACACCAAACATCCAAACCAGGCATATGTCACTGATCATGACCAGAGAATTTCAATATGGGTGGTCAACGTTGACCAACCATAACACGAGTCACAAACGGTCAGGATATGAAACAATGCTATGGGAATATCGGTTCTTAACTACCAAGTACAATGACCTTCAGTCAGTAGTAGCACGGTGTGGCTACCATGCACAATGAACGACCAAAGTAGGCATATGTACTGCCTTTGACCAGAGAAATCCGCTGTGTGCGGTCAACGTTGACAACCCATAATACGAGTCACAAATGGTCAGAGGGGGAAACAATGGTTTGGGAATACCAAGTATCACATAGCAAGCACAAGGGGAATCAATACGTTGTGGCACTGTGTGGAGACCATGCACGATGGCCAACCAAAGTAGGCATATGTCACTGACCATGACCAAATAATGTCACTAAGTGTGGTAAACTTTGACAACTCACGACACGAGTCACAAACGGTCAGGGTGGAAGGTAATGGTTTGTGAATACTAGTTATCTACTAGCAAGTACAAATACATTCAATCTGTAGTGGCACAATGTGGCTTCAATGCACAGTGACCAACCAAAGTATGCATATGTCACTAACCATGACGAACTAATTTCACTTCATGTGGTCAATGTTGAAAACGCGTAACACCAGTCACAAATGGTCAGAGGGGAAAACAATGGATTGGGAAGCCTATGTATTGGCTAGAAAGGACAAAGAACTTCATAACATAGTGGCACGGTGTGGCTAATATGCACACCAAACAATCAAACTAGGAATATGTCACTGATCATGACCAGAGAACTCCAATATGGGTGGTCAACGTTGACCAACCATAACACGAGTCACAAACGGTCAGGAGAGGAAACAATGCTATGAGAATACAGGTTCTTAAATACCAAGTACAACGACCTTCAGTCAGTAGTAGCACGATGTGGCTACCATGCACAATGACCGACCAAAGTAGGCATATGTACTGCCTTTGACCAAAGAAATCCGCTGTGTGTGGTCCACGTTGACAACTCATCATACGAGTCACAAATGGTCAGAGGGGGAAAGAATGGTTTGGGAACACCAAGTATCACATAGCAAGCACAAGGGGCTTCAATATGCTGTGGCACAGTGTTGAGACCATGAACGATGACCAACCAAAGTAGGTATATGTCACTGACCATGACCAAATAATGTCACTAAGTGTGGTAAACTTTGACAACTCACAACACGAGTCACAAATGGTCAGGGTGGAAGGTAATGGTTTGTGAATACTAGTTATCTACTAGCAAGTNCAAATACCTTCAATCTGTAGTGGCACAATGTGGCTTCAATGCACAGTGACCAACCAAAGTATGCATATGTCACTGACCATGACGAAAGAATTTCACTTCATGTGGTCAACGTTGAAAACGCATAACACGATTCACAAATGGTCAGAGGGGAAAACAATGGGTTGGGAACACTAGTTATCAACAAGGAAGTACAAAGACCTTCAAGAAGCAGTGGCACGATATGGCTAGCGTGCACAGTGACCAACCAAAGGATGCATACGTCACTGACTACGACCGAATAAGTCCACTATGTGTGGTCAACATCGACAACTCATAACACGAGTCACAAATGGTCAGAGGGAGAGAAAATGGTTTGGGAAGCTAATGTATTGACTAGAAAGAACAAATAACTTCAATGCGTAGTGGCACGGTGTGGCTAATATGCACACCAAACAACCAAACTAGGCATATGTCACTGATCATGACCATAGAATTTCAATATGGGTAGTCAACGTTGACCAACCATAACACGAGTCACAAACAGTCAGGACAGGTAACAATGCTATGGGAATATTGGTTCTCAACTACCAAGTACAACGACTTTCAATCAGTAGTAGCACGGTGGGCTACCGTGCACAATGAACGACCAAAGTAGGCATATGTACTGCCTTTGACCAAAGAAATCTGCTGTGTGTGGTCCACGTTGGCAACTCATCATACGAGTCACAAATAGTCAGAGGGTGAAACAATGGTTTGGGAATACCAAGTATCACATAGCAAGCACAAGGGGCTTCAATACGTTGTGGCACAGTGTGGAGACCATGCACGATGACCAACCAAAGTAGGCATATATCACTGACCATGACCAAATAATGTCACTAAGTGTGGTAAACTTTGACAACTCACAACACGAGTCACAAATGGTCAGGGTTGAAGGTAATGGTTTGTGAATACTAGTTATCAACTAGCAAGTACAAATACCTTCAATCTGTAGTGGCACTATGTGGCTTCAATGCACAGTGACCAACGAAAGTATGCATATGTCACTTACCATGACGAAAGAATTTCACTTCATGTGGTCAAAGTTGAAAACGCATAACACGAGTCACAAATGGTCAGAGGGGAAAACAATGGGTTGGGAACACTAGTTATCAACGAGGAAGTACAAAGATCTTTAACAAGCAGTGGCACGATATGGCTAGCGTGCACAGTGACCAACCAAAGGATGCATACGTCACTGACTACGACCGAATAAGTCCACTATGTGTGGTCAACACTGACAACTCATAACACGAGTCACAAATGGTCAGAGGGAGAGAAAATGGTTTGGGAAGCCTATTTATTGACTAGAAAGGACAAATAACGCCAATACATAGTGGCACGGTGTGGCTAATATGCACACCAAACAACCAAACTAAGCATATGTCACTGATCATGACAAGAGAATTTCAATATGGGTGGTCAACGTTGACCAACCATAACACGAGTCACAAACGGTCACGACAGGAAGCAATGCTATGGAATATCGGTTCTCAACTACCAAGTACAAATACCTTCAGTCAGTAGTAGCACGGTATGGCTACCATGCACAATGACCAACCAAAGTAGGCACATGTACTGCCTTTGACCAAAGAAATCCGCTGTGTGTGGTCAACGTTGACAACTCATAATACGAGTCACAAATGGTCAGAGGGGGACAATGGTTTGGGAACACCAAGTATCACATAGCAAGCACAATGGGCTTCAATACGTTGTGGCAGAGTGTGGAGACCATGCACGATCACCAACCAAAGTAAACATATGTAACTGACCATGACCGAATAACGTCACCAAGTGTGGTAAACTTTGAGAACTCACAACACGAGTCACAAATGGTCATGGTGGAAGGTAAAGGTTTGTGAATACTGGTTATCTACTAGCAGGTCCGAATACCTTCAATTTGTAGTGGCAGAATGTGGCTTCAATGCACAGTGACCAACCAAAGTATGCATATGTGACTGACCATGATGAAAGAATTTCACTTCATGTGGTCAACGTTGAAAACGCATAACACGAGTCACAAATGGTCAGAGGGGAAAACAATGGGTTGGGAATACTAGTTATCAACTAGGAAGTACAAAGACCTTCAACAAGCAGTGGCACGGTATGGCTAGCGTGCACAGTGACCAACCAAAGGATGCATACGTCACTGACTACGACCGAATAAGTCCACTATATGTGGTCAACATTGACAACTCATAACACGAGTCACAAATGGTCAGAGGGAGAGAAAATGGTTTGGGAAGCCTATGTATTGACTAGAACGGACAAATAACTTCAATACGTAGTGGCACGGTGTAGTTAACATGCACACCAAACAACCCAACTAGGCATCTGTCACTGATCATGACCAAAGAATTTCAATATGGGTGGTCAACGTTGACCAACCATGACACGAGTCACAAACGGTCAGGACAGGAAACAATGCTATGGGAATATCGGTTCTCAACTACCAAGTACAACGAACTTCAGTCAGTAGTAGCACGGTGTGGCTACCATGCACAATGACCGACCAAAGTAGGTATATGTATTGCCGTTGACCAAAGAAATCCACTGTGTGTGGTCAGCGTAGACAACTCATAATACGAGTCACAAATGGTCAAAGGGGGAAACAATGGTCTGAGAACACCAAGTATCACATACCAAGCACAAGGGGCTTCAATACGTCATGGCACAGGGTGGAGACCATGCACGATGACCAACCAAAGTAGGCATATGTCACTGACCATGACCAAATAATGTCACTACGTGTGGTAAACGTTGACAACCCACAACACGAGTCAGAAATGGTCAGGGTGGAAGGTAATGGTTTTTGAATACTAGTTATCTACTAGCAAGTACAGATACCTTCAATTTGTACTGGCACAATGTGGCTTCAATGCACAGTGACCAACCAAAGTATGCATATGTCACTGAACATGACGAAAGAATTTCACTTCATGTGGTCAACGTTGAGAACGCATAACACGAGTCACAAATGGTCAAAGGGGAAAACAATGGGTTGGGAACACTAGGTATCAACTAGGAAGTACAAAGACCTTCAAGAAGCAGTGGCACGGTATGGCTAGTGTGCACATTGACCAACCAAATGATGCATATGTCGCTGACTACGACCGAATAAGTCCACTATGTGTGGTCAACATTGAAAGTTCATAACACGAGTCACAAATGGTCAGAGGGATAGAAAATGGTCTGGGAAGCCTATGTATCAACTATAAAGGACAAATAACTTCAATACGTAGTGGCACGGTGTGGATAACATGCACACCAAACATCCAAACAAGGCATATGTCACTGATCATGACCAGAGAATTTCAATATGGGTGGTCAACGTTGACCAACCATAACACGATTCACAAACGGTCAGGATAGGAAACAATGCTATGGGAATATCGGTTCTTAACTACCAAGTACAACGACCTTCTAGCAGTAGTAGCACGGTGTGGCTACCATGCACAATGACCGACCAAAGTAAGCATATGTACTGCCTATGACCAGAGAAATCCGCTGTGTGTGGTCAACGTTGACAACTCATAATACAAGTCACAAATGGTCAGAGGGGGGAACAATGGTTTCGGAACACCAAGTATCACATAGCAAGCACAAGGGACTTCAATACGTTGTGGCACAGTGTGGAGACCATGCACGATGACCAACCAAAGTAGGCATATGTCACTGACCATGACCAAATAATGTAACTAAGTGTGGTAAAATGTGACAACTCACAACACAAGTCACAAATGGTCAGGGTGGAAGGTAATGGTTTGTGAATACTAGTCATCTATTTGCAAGTACAAATACCTTCAGTCTGTAGTGGCACACTGTGGCTTCAATGCACAGTGACCAACCAAAGTATGCATATGTCACTGACCATGACGAAAGAATTTCACTTCATGTGGTCAATATTGAAAACGCATAACACCAGTCACAAATGGTCAGAGGGGAAAACAATGGATTGGGAAAACTAGTTATCAACTAGCACGTACAAAGACCTTCAACAAGCAGTGGCACGGTATGGCTAGCGTGCACAGTGACCAACCAAAGGATGCATGCGTCACTGACTACGACCGAATAAGTCCACTATGTGTGGTCAACATTGACAACACATAACACGAGTCACAAATGGTCAAAGGGAGAGAAAATGGTTTGGGAAGCCAATGTATTGACTAGAAAGGACAAATAACTTCAATACGTAGTGGCACGGTGTGGCTAATATGCACGCCAAAGAACCAAACTAGGCATATGACACTGATCATGACCAGAGAATTTCAATATGGGTGGTCAACGTTGACCAACCAGAACACGAGTCACAAACAGTTAGGATAGGAAACAATGCTATGGGAATATCGGTTCTCAACTACCAAGTACAATGACCTTCAGTCAGTAGTAGCACGCTGTGGCTTCCATGCACAATGACCGACCAAAGTAGGCATATGTACTGCCTTTGACCAAAGAAATCCGCAATGTGTGGTCAACGTTGACAACTCATAATACGAGTCACAAATTGTCAGAGGGGGAAACAATGGTTTGGGAACACCAAGTATCACATAGCAAGTACAAGGGACTTCAATACGTTGTGGCACAGTGTGGAGACCATGCACGATGACCAACCAAATAGGCATATGTCACTCACCATGACCAAATAATGTCACTAAGTGTGGTAAACTTTGACAACTCACAACACGAGTCACAAATGGTCAGGGTGGAAGGTAATGGTTTATGAATACTAGTTATCTACTAGCAAGTACAAATACCTTCAATCTGTAGTGGCACAATGTGGCTTTAATGCACCGTGACCAACCAAATTATGCATATGTCACTGACCATGACGAAAGAATTTCACTTAATGTGGTCAACGTTGAAAACGCATAACACGAGTCACAAATGGCCAGAGGGGAAAACAATGGGTTGGGAACACTAGTTATCAACTAGTAAGTACAAAGACCTTCAACAAGCAGTGGCACGGTATGGCTAGCGTGCACAGTGACCAACCAAAGGATGCATACGTCACTGACTACGAACGAATAAGTCTACTATGTGTGGTCAACATTGACAACTCATAACACGAGTCACAAATGGTCAGAGGGAGAGAAAATGGTTTGGGAAGCCTATGCATTGACTAGAACGGAAAAATAACTTCAATACGTAGTGGCACGGTGTGGCTAACATGCACACCAAACAACCCAACTAGGCATATGTCACTGATCATGACCAGAGAATTTCAATATGGGTGGTCAACGTTGACCAACCATGACACGAGTCACAAACGGTGAGGACAGGAAACAATGCTATGGGAATATCGGTTCTCAACTACCAAGTACAACGATCTTCAGTCAGTAGTAGCACGGTGTGGCTACCATGCACAATGACCGACCAAAGTAGGCATATGTAATGCCGTTGACCAATGAAATCCACTGTGTGTGGTCAACGTAGACAACTCATAATACGAGTCACAAATGGTCAGAGGGGGAAACAATGGTCTGGGAACACCAAGTATCACATAGCAAGCACAAGGGGCTTCAATACGTCATGGCACAGGGTGGAGACCATGCACAATGACCAACCAAAGTAGGCATATGTCACTGACCATGACCAAATAATGTCACTAAGTGTGGTAAACGTTGACAACCCACAACACGAGTCACAGATGGTCAGGGTGGAAGGTAATGGTTTTTGAATACTAGTTATCTGCTAGCAAGTACAAATACCTTCAATCTGTAGTGGCACAATGTGGCTTCAATGCACAGTGACCAACCAAAGTATGCATATGTCACTGACCATGACGAAAGAATTTCACTTCATGTGGTCAACGTTGAGAACGCATAACACGAGTCACAAATGGTCAAAGGGGAAAACAATGGGTTGGGAACACTAGTTATCAACTAGGAAGTACAAAGACCTTCAACATGCAGTGGCACGGTATGGCTAGTGTGCACATTGACCAACCAAAGGATGCATACGTCGCTGACTACGACCGAATAAGTCCACTATGTGTGGTCAACATTGAAAACTCATAACACGAGTCACAAATGATCAAAGGGATAGAAAATGGTCTGGGAAGCCTATGTATCGACTATAAAGGACAAATAACTTCAATACGTAGTGGCACGGTGTGGCTAATATGCACACCAAACATCCAAACTAGGCATATGTCACTGATCATGACCAGATAATTTCAATATGGGTGGTCAACGTTGACCAACCATAACACGAGTCACAAACGGTCAGGATAGGAAACAATGCTATGGGAATATCGGTTCTTAACTACCAAGTACAACGCCCTTCAGTCAGTACTAGCACGGTGTGGCTACCATGCACAATGACCGACCAAAGTAAGCATATGTAGTGCCTTTGACCAGAGAAATCCGCTGTGTGTGGTCAACGTTGACAACTCACAATACGAGTCACAAATGGTCAGAGGGGGAAACAATGGTTTCGGAACACCAAGTATCATATAGCAAGCACAAGGGACTTCAATACGTTGTGGCACAGTGTGGAGACCATGCACGATGACCAACCAAAGTAGGCATATGTCACTGACCATGACCAAATAATGTCACTAAGTGTGGTAAACTCTGACAACTCACAACACGAGTCACAAATGGTCAGGGTGGAAGGTAATGTTTTGTGAATACTAGTTATCTACTAGCAAGTACAAATACCTTCTGTCTGTAGTGGCACACTGTGGCTTCAATGCACAGTGACCAACCAAAGTATGCATATGTCACTGACCATGACGAAAGAATTTCACTTCATGTGGTCAATATTGAAAACGCATAACACAAGTCACAAATGGTCAGAGGGGAAAACAATGGATTGGGAACACTAGTTATCAACTACCACGTACAAAGACCTTCAACAAGCAGTGGCACGGTATGGCTAGCGTGCACAGTGACCAACCAAAGGATGCATACGTCACTGACTACGACCGAATAAGTCCACTATGTGTGGTCAACATTGACAACTCATAACGCCAGTCACAAATGCTCAGAGGGAGAGAAAATGGTTTGGGAAGCCAATGTATTGACTAGAAAGGACAAATAACTTCAATACGTAGTGGCACGGTGTGGCTAATATGCACGCCAAAGAACCAAACTAGGCATATGTCACTGATCATGACCAGAGAATTTCAATATGGGTGGTCAACGTTGACCAACCAGAACACGAGTCACAAACAGTTAGGACAGGAAACAACGCTATGGGAATATCGGTTCTCAACTACCAAGTACAACGACCTTCAGTCAGTAGTAGCACGGTGTGGCTACCATGCACAATGACCGACAAAAGTAGGCATATGTACTGCCTTTGATCAAAGAAATCCGCTGTGTGTGGTCAACGTTGACAACTCATAATACGAGTCACAAATTGTCAGAGGGGGAAACAATGGTTTGGGAACACCAAGTATCACATAGCAAGCACAAGGGGCTTCAATACGTTGTGGCACAGTGTGAAGACCATGCACGATGACCAACCAAATAGGCATATGTCACTGACCATGACCAAATAATGTCACTAAGTGTCGTAAACATTGACAACTCACAACACGAGTCACAAATGGTCAGGGTGGAAGGTAATGGTTTGTGAATACTAGTTATCTACTAGCAAGTACAAATACCTTCAATCTGTAGTGGCACAATGTGGCTTCAATGCACCGTGACCAACCAAATTATGCATATGTCACTGACCATGAGGAAAGTATTTCACTTCATGTGATCAACGTTGAAAACGCATAACACGAGTCACAAATGGTCAGAGGGGAAAACAATGGGTTGGGAACACTAGTTTTCAACTAGGAAGTACAAATACCTTGAACAAGCAGTGGCACGGTATGGCTAGCGTGCACAGTGACCAACCAAAGGATGCATACGTCACTGACTACGACCGAATAAGTCCACTATGTGTGGTCAACATCGACGACTCATAACACGAGTCACAGATGGTCAGAGGGAGAGACAATGGTTTGGGAAGCCAATGTATTGACTAGAAAGGACAAATAACTTCAATACGTAGTGGCACGGTGTGGCTAATATGCACACCAAACAACCAAACTAGGCATATGTCACTGATCATGACCAGAGAATTTCAATATGGGTGGTCAACGTTGACCAACCATAACACGAGTCACAAAC